>CM053245.1:42220417-42246725 GCA_028583405.1 Pogonophryne albipinna
GTAGAAATCCTTGGTGTTTCAAAACCCTCGTAGCACAGTGTTGCCCTGAGGCAACAAACCAACCCCTGGTTCAGGGGTGAGGGGTGAGGGGGGGGTCACATTTTATAATTTATAAAATTCACAGGTTTGGTAAGGATGCAGCCATCAACGCATCTAAGCGTATTATGGGGTGTCATCAAATGCCGTTGCCATGGCGACAGATCATTCGCCATCAAGTTAGTTCAGAAGTTTGCAGTTCAAATATTCTGCTGCTTTTCCAAGCCTTTTTACTTTCTTTTCTTTTCTCATCACACATTCAAGCCCCCAGTGTTCATGTATCATTTCAATCTAAATTCTTCACTTTCTTCTTACACATTACATTTCAGCATAGCAGTTTAGCGTCAGCTTTTCAGCATAAAGCATTCCCACTAGCAATTTCTTCAGGAATTGCATTCTCTGGTTCTTTCTCAACTTCTCTCATGTCGCCATACCTCTGCACCAAACCCTTCTAGTTCCTTCTCTCCTCTCTGACCTCAGTGTTATATTCCCACACTCTGAGTTTAAAGCAGTCTTCTTCTTTTTCTTATCTGAACATCCGACAGAAGCTGCTCACACCTCAGTGTTCTGCATGTATTGTTATTGTTCACACTGACCTCAGCAGCAACCTGACCACAGAGCGAACTGAGAGGGAAGTGTTCAGAGAATCACACACTATTCTAAATAATATGATCGCTAATCATTCACTGTTCATTTATATGAAGGCATTTTCCAATCTTCCTTTGTCCTGACTGTAAAACTGAGCATATCCTTGTTGCGTAGACTTCTGTTCTACCTGGTTCAATTAAGAAACAACAAAGTCAAAGAGTGTCATTGGTTTTAAAATGCCTAAGAAGGAATTCACATGTGTTTTTCTGCTCTATCCCAGTAAAGTTTGTAAAATGTTTATTTTTACATTCTTGGTTGAAAGTACTGTTCAGGACATTTCTCAACAATGTATAGATTGAATGTGTTTGTAGTTTCTGATGTGCTCTGTGTTTCAGTGGTTCAGGGTCAGCGTGGCTGGGGAGTGACTTACTCTTCTACTGAGATCTGTGCAGTGAAAGGATCAACAGTGGAGATAAGCTGCAGCTACACATACCCATCCAGATGGAAAGGAAGTGATACAAAAGTTAAGAAAACATTCTGGTTCACTAAAAAGAAAGATGGTGAACCTGTAGATCTGACAACAGACTCAGAGTATAGAGGTCGTGTAGAGGATCTCTGTGAAAACAACACCTGCACTCTGAGAATCAGAAACCTGAGAGAGAGCGACTCAGCTGAGTACAAGTTCTGGTTCACAACAAACCAAACAGGAGGAAAATATAGTGGTTCACCTGGAGTCACTTTGTCTCTCACAGGTAACACCAATCACTTCCAAATGTTCAACATTAAGAATAAATTATATAAATGTGATGTGTTTTTATATACATGAATGTTGAGAGTTTATTCTTAAATAACCTTCCTGTTCCTTCTTCACAAATACAGATCTCTCGGTGCAGGTGGAAAGCAAATATTCTAGCAGAGCAAACCTGAAGTGTCAGAGCAGTTGTGATTTACCTGATAATGATTATGTCTGGTACAAAAACGGAGGAAACACTCTGTCAGGAACATCTTCTCTTCAAGTCGACTTTAATTATCTAGACAGCTATTCCTGTGCCTTGAAAGGATATGAGGACTCTCCCTCCCCTTCAGTGTGTGAGTTCACTTCACTACCTTATGCTAACATAGCACCATCTAGTGGAAGCCTTAGCTAACTGTATGGGTTTGTGACTTCTCATCAACTCTGGTAAAACAATGGTTTAAAAATGAGTTTTAATGTTTCAGGTGTCACTGGTCAAAACAGCAACACAGTGACTTACATTCAAGGAAGTATCTGCGCCCCCAAAGGATCATCAGTGGACATTTCCTGCAGGTACAGCAGTAATGACTGTATTACATCAAAGTTCTGGTTCAGTCCTGAGCGTAGTCATCAGGGACAGAATCCCTCTCAACCTGAGGACCTTAGTGAAGACTCCCAGTATGCAGGTCGTGTTCAGATCCTTGACACAGAGAGAGGACGCTCCACTCTGAGGATCTCTGACCTGAGAGACTCAGATTCAGCTCAGTATCGCTTCAAATTCAAATCACCAAGCTTTGAATGGAGGAGAAGATTACCTGGTACCACTCTGACTGTCACAGGTACTGATCAACACACTGATGTATACTTTATACACCAACACATTACAATTAGAGAATACTGGAAGTTGGAGTTTGTGTAATTACTGTTGGATGAGTTATCATATGTGTTCACCTACTTTAGACTGTCGTGTTAAAGTTATGTACATTTATCATCAGTTTAATTTCAGACATAGTGATATAATATTGTTTCTTTTTCTCATATCCAGCTCTGCAGGTGCAGGTGATCAAAGCAACTTACCGGCAGTCTGATACCTATGCAGAGCTGAAGTGTCGCAGCAGCTGCAGTCCAGCTGGTGTTTCCTACGTCTGGTTCAAGAACGGAGAGAAATTCACGACAACATCGATATCTTCCTATAAAGGCTGGATTCGACTCACAGACACTATCTCTTGTGCTCTGGAAGGTCATGAAGACTTCTCTTCTCCTACAGTGTGTGAGTTCACTCACACACACACTGACATTTCAATACATTGACAATCTCAGATAGAAACCTTACAATAGTCTTCTGATTCTTAATGCAGACGCAGCAGTATTATTGATAGAAACAAAAAGCTTCTCAGGTAAACAACTTACAGATTAAATAGATTTTGGTAGAGACCGCATTTACAACATATCAGAGGTAAAAATACAAAATATCAACAATAACAGAAAATCCGGTAGGCAGTGAGAAACATCACAAATATCTATCATAAATAAGGTTAGCTTTATATTGTTCTTCATGTTATTCCAAGTTACAGGAGCAAGATGAAGAGAAAACTGGATTCTCACTAAAAAGCTCAGTCGGCAGCAGAATGTAATCATGATGTGGGCCCACTTTGAAATAAACATTAAGGAGGTGAAAAAACAGTATTATAAATCAAAAGAACCAGTTTACCATACAGAGAGATGTACAGCTCAATATGACGTGTATTATCCTAATCTCCAAGAACACTTAGTGCACAGTGATTAACATCACAGTCTTCATGCAGGGTTAGAGTTAGTCTGCTAGCAAGATGAAGATGTTCAGGTTTGAAATGAATAAACACGTGTTTTTGGCTGTCAGTGCTCATCAGCAGGAGACGTGTTACACATCCAGGATCTACATTACAATGTAAACATACTTGGGATATGGACACACTTTGAATTTACATGTTGCTTGATTGCAATTTACACCCATCATTTATTTATGTATCTCCAGACGGTCCAAAGCTCCCCTCTGTGTCAGTGAGTCCCTCTGCTGAGAAAGAGGAGGGCAGTTCAGTGACTCTGACCTGTAGCAGTGATGCTAACCCAGCAGCTAACTACACCTGGTACAAGGAGAGTGGAAATGCACACTTTTCTTATTTCAATGAAGGACGACTGCTTTCCTTCAGATCCATCCAGTCCAGTGCCCCTGTGTTTTCTCCTCCCTCCTCACCTGTGTCTTGTTTGTGTGATTAGTCTTGTGTGTATTTAAGTTCTGGTTTTTCTGTCTGTCATTGTCGGTTCATTGTTTGTCTTTGACTGTGTTCACGGGTTAGTGTTCTGTTTGGTCCTTAAAACCTTAAAATAAAGGTATTTTTTCAGTTTATTCTGCATTTGGGTCCTACCTGCTTCACTCGACCCTAACACTATGTGTCCCATGCAGCTCTGTGTGTGAGACTTCTATTCTTGCAAGGATAATAAAGACATGTATCCTGATATTGAAGACCAAGCCGGTGACGAGTGATATTTTTCTAACAATAAAATAGTTGGAATTGCATGCGTGTGCTTGATAAGAAAACACTGCAAACAGATGAAAAAATAATGAAAGTCCATTATTTGCCAACAAGGTGAAAACAGGCAGACTTAAATATTGAAGTGCCTCTTAACTGAGTGAGTAAAGTGTGTGACGACAGCACAGCCACAGTCCTGCTCTTCAGTGATGGAAATAGTTTTGGTAAAGCTACAATCTATGCTACAGTCTTGATGTATATCAAATGTGTTTCAGGGTCCTGATTCAGTATCTAATGTTTCACTGTCCTCTAGTATGGACTCATAACTGTGGCACATCCAGGCTTCATCCCTCCGTATCACTCCACCGTCTGTGTGGTGGCCTTTTAATCCTTATTAATAGCCACCTCTATCGGGGTTGTGGTTTCCGACATCTTACTTCTTCCTTCTCTCTGTCTATACCTGTGTACTCTCATGTTCCGATTAACCCAGCTTCCCCAAATGTCTTTCTTTTTGGTGTCTATATACGCTGGGATCCGGAGTCATGGATGATCCTGCGGTCCTGTGTCCTGCATCGCGAGCCCTGGATCTTGAGTCGTGGCTGTGGTCCTGGATCATAGGTCCTGGATGGATATCCTCGTGGATTCATCTTCCTATTATACACACATGCATTTCCAAACTTTTGGACTACCTATGTTGCAAATGTATTATCTTTTCAATTTACACACGGCATCTATTGCACGTCTGTCCGTCCTGGGAGAGGGATCCCTCCTCTGTTGCTCTCCCTGAGGTTTCTCCCATGTTTCCCTTTAAACTGTGGGTTTTCTCCGGAAGTTTTTCCTTGTACGATGTGAGGGTCTAAGGACAGAGGGTCTAAGGACAGAGGGTGTCGTATTGTCATACTGATATTCTGTACAAACTGTGAAGTCCACTGAGACAAATGTAACATTTGTGATATTGGGCTAAATAAATAAACATTTATTGATTGATTGTGGTTTCTGACGCGCCTCTCTTTGTTTCCAAACAAATTAAGCGGAGATCGTGGTTGAATTAGATGAGCTTTATTGATTGGTCCAGACGGCATATTAACAGGAGGACACATGTCTTCGCTTCATACTAAAAAGACTAAAAGTTTCAGTCTCCAACAGAACAAAAAGAGCACGGTCAAAAGACTTTTCCCCCCGTCTCTCAGCTGTGTCCTATCAACCTACCATATATAGGCATAGCCATGCACGTGATACTGACGCACATATAACAAATAATAAGTGAGCCTTAAATTAATACATTTTAAACCATAATATGACTCACAAAAATACCCGATAATTTAGAGTTTAATCTAATTTATATTATTATTAAGCCTAACATTCAGACAATAATAACCAAAGGAAAATGACTCTAACAGTCTGTTTTAAAAGATCAGTTAACCCAGACTACAAACATACTTATTTCCTGTCCTACCTCCATTGGTATCTAAACATGCAGATCATTGATATTAAAGTTTGCTGCATGGTGTGGGGTCGTTTTATTTCAATTTAAAATATAGGACATATCTGCTTGCATTTTATTTAACTTATCAACCCAAACAAGCCGAAGTCATTTAAAAGTGTCTTTCTAATTAACATCAACATATCAACATTATGTGTCTTAACCATACCAGTTCACTTGATTATGTGGTGACATGTTCATGTTGGTTTGCCACTAAGTTTGTCTCAGTGTTCTACATTTCTTAGAAGCAACCTGACCACAGAGATAAGAATCAAACCAAGAAAAAATGATGTGTAATTTTCCATTCTCTCTTATAATCAATACTGTGGCCTTCATCCTCTTTAGTTAAACTGCCTCGTGGTTCAGAGGTGAATGCCTTCCTGTTCCTTCACTACACCTGCAGACTGTGTGACGTCCTCAGTGCTCATAGAGAGGAACTATTTTACCCTTATCATTTAAATGCTCTTTTCAAGTGTCAGTGGCATATTGGCAGAAACCCACCTTTCCTGTGTGATGGGCGTTACTGGCATTTGGCTCATCATGCATATTAATCGTCTAAAGAGGAAGGAAATGTGGTTGTTAACCAGCCTGATATCCATCTTCTGCTCATTGCTACAGAGGAGAGGCATCTTTGAACACATGGTTCCTCCTTCACTGTGAGTAGAAACAGTTTATTGATGTAATGATTCTGTATACCTCCTGTGAACATTATTTAATCTGACATGTTTTATAGTCTCACAGAGATGAGAGGAGCAGCTATGAGTTTCACTGCAGCAGCGAAGTGGATTAGTTGTCTTCCTGCTCTCTGTGTCAGGTACTGTACATCTACACTTACATTCAAAGCAAATCATGTGTGTAAATGAGTAGATCTGAGTTTTGTGAAATTCAAACTTCCCAAAAGCAATGCAATTAAATTGTGTATAGAATTTGGAAACACCTAGAAATGTTCAGTTTTTTTGTGACACTTGTAATGGATATTGGGAAGATCTTTCCCTGTGTTGGTCAATGTACTTTTCTGTTGTATTTTGCATAAAGTAACTGTGTTCAAATTACTTAAGACATTACGTACTGTCTCTCAACCTCCCTTATGTCGCCATACCTCTGCACAAAATGCTGTTCGTTCATTCTCTAATCTCTGACATCAGTGTTTTATTTCCACACTCTGAGTTGATAGCAGTCCTCAGCTTTTGTCTTATCTGTATATCAGAGAGAAGCAGCTCACTCAGTGTTCTGCATTTACATTTACTTTGAACACGTAAGTCCTCAGCACCCTGAACACAGAGTGAACAGAGAGGAAACTGAACAAGAAAAGCACAGACCTGTATCATTAATATGATCCCTGAACATGCATTGATGATGTAAATTCAAAAGGAAAGGGCTCTTCTGTTCCCTGTAGTGTGTTATATAGGTTTGTGTGCATGTAAATGGTCTGCAAAGGCTAAAATGCATGTGTTCCCTTCAGAAGGAGTTACTCTTTCCCACACGCAACATGTACGTCCTCTATTCTATCCTTAGGTATCCCTGCAGCCCTAAAATGATAAACTCTGATACATATCTCGTAAAATTCTCATTTTCAGTTCAGCTAGAGTTATAGTTAGATTTTATGATAATAACTGCTGATACTCGGAGATGTAAAAGCTTCTCCTGGTGACATTTACCCCAAATCTCTTTTCATACTTGTATCCACTTTGTGTCCATTACTAATTGTTCACTTAATTAATTAACTTTGATTCTAGTGTCTGATGTGCTCTGTGTTTCAGTGGTTCAGGGTCAGCGTGGCTGGGGAGTGATTTGCTCTTCTACTGAGATCTGTGCAGTGAAAGGATCAACAGTGGAGATAAGCTGCAGCTACACATACCCATCTTCATGGAAAGGTGGTGAAAACACAGTTGAGAAAACATTCTGGTTTACTCAAAAGGAAGATGGTGAACGTGTAGATCTGACCACAGACTCAGAGTATGCAGGTCGTGTAGAGGATCTCTGTGAAAACAACATCTGCACTCTGAGAATCAAAAACCTGAGAGAAAGCGACTCAGCTGAGTACAGGTTCAAGTTTGAAACAACCCGAGATTCATACTGGGGTCCTCCAGTCACTTTGTCCGTCACAGGTATCTGAAAATGTCCTCAAACTTTTAACATTTTATTTTAATTTCTATACATAAACATGATTGATCTTTTTTTTATATTTCTACCATACATTCAGATCTCCAGGTGCAGGTGAGCAAATCAGGATTGTCTACTCTCCTTCAGTGTCTCAGCAGTTGTCCACCAGGTCAAACTTCCTACATCTGGTTCAAGAACAGACAGAAAGTGAAGGAAGAGACATCTGAGTATGCAGACTTCACTTATGCAGGCAATTATTCCTGTGCTTTAAAGGGATATGAGGACTTCCCCTCTCCTGCAGTGTGTGAGTTTACAGTCTGTCACTGACATTACATGATTGAACTCGTTTTTTATTATTTACCCACCAGAGGTCGCCAGCAGACCTGTCAGTGTCCAAAGATCCTGGTTCAGTGTCTTCATTTCCTGTGTCTTCTGAATTATATTTACATGATGTTTATGGGCTTTAAATTGTGTTCAGTTTGATTTAAAATGTAGATAATACGATATATTTCAACAATAACAGCTGCAGTCTATAGAATAAAAAAGGAAAAATGTGTTAAATGACATGAAGATTATCGCTCTCCTTCTAGATATGTGTAGTGACCAATGTGTGCACTCATTATCTTTTGATAGTAATGTTTTTTTGACAGAATCGCATGTATGCTTAGCAAAGTATTATGAACACAATGCCAGTTGTGCAAAACGTCAAGCAGTCAAAAAACAGTTTGCTCTCCACACACACATGATTCTTATTACCTGAAGCTTACCTTTATGCAAATCCTACATAAAGGCTCCAACCTCTGGTCAAAGTCAAAGCTGCATGTGTTTACATTCACCATTAGTTTTAGTTAAGGAGAACATTTTCATAAATTAAAACAATATTATATAAATAATTAATTCAACAGTATCTTTACTCTTCTTCGTCAGTTTTTAATAGTAAAGTAAATCAAGTTATTCCTGCCACTTTCTAACGAACTATTATTAATTAAAACATATCTTCCACTGTGAAAACTCAGCTTGAAATTAAATGTGATTGTTTCTCCTCCAGATGCTCCAAAGCCTCCCTCTGTGTCAGTGAGTCCTTCTGCTGAGATAGAGGAGGGCAGTTCAGTGACTCTGACCTGTAGCAGTGATGCTAACCCAACAGCTAACTACACCTGGTACAAGGAGGATGGATCTTCTTACCCTCCTCCTCTAAATAATAGTGATAAACCACGTCTTGTCTTCAGCTCCATCCAGTCCTCTGACTCTGGAAAGTATTTCTGTACAGCTGATAATCTGCATGGGAGTAGAAGATCTGAATCCATCTCTATTGATGTGAAATGTGAGTAAAACCCAGATGATTTAAAAAGCATAATGCAACCAATGACAACTTTGTTCACAGTCTGCTGCTGTAGGTCAATGAGATGGAGAGCAGATACAGTAGATGATGAAAATGGAGTTTTGTTTATAATTGGCTCCAAAATCTGCACGTATGTCCAGGGTATTCAAACCAGCAGTAATACAGAAAACTATATACATATATATATATAAACTATACAACATAATTGCTTTCTTTAGCTCTATCAACACAATATATTTTTACTCAATTTTGTTAATTATTGTATTTTCTCCAGATCCTCCAAAGCTCCCCTCTGTGTCAGTGAGTCCCTCTGCTGAGATAGAGGAGGGCAGTTCAGTGACTCTGACCTGTAGCAGTGATGCTAACCCAGCAGCTAACTACACCTGGTACATGAAGGAACAAAATGCACACCTTTCTTCTGTCAATGAAGGACCACGTCTTGTCCTCAGCTCCATCAAGTCCTCTGACTCTGGACAGTATTACTGTAAAGCTGATAATCTGCTTGGGAGTACAATATCTGATCCCTTCCCTATTGATGTGAAATGTGAGTAAAACCCAGATGATTTAAAAAGCATCGTGCACCCAATGAACACGTTGTTCACAGTCTGCTGCTGTAGGTCAATGAGATGGAGAGCAGCTACAGTAGATGATGAAAATCCATTCATGTTTACATTTGGCTCCCAAATCTGCTCCTATGTCCAGGGTTTTCAAGCCAGCAGTAATACAGGGAACTACATATATTTAAACATAATTGGTGTTTTAAGCGCTATACCAGTCAAAAACACTTCCATATTTCAAATGCACCCACACAAATAACTGTCTCATTTCAATACTCAATTCAACATGATGTATTTGTAATCTTTTGTTGATTTATTGTATTTCCTCTAGATGCTCCAAAGCGTCCCTCTGTGTTAGTTAGTCTCTCTGGTATTGCTATATACATATACATTGATTGATTGATTTTCTTTTGATGAACTTTTATCAGTTAAAATGCTCTTCCAATGTGAAAACGCATCTTCAAATGTAATATTAAATGTATTAATGTGTTCTTTCCCAGAATTTCTGTAATAACATTTACACATTTCTCCCCCAGATGCTCCAAAGCTCCCCTCTGTGTCAGTGAGTCCCTCTGCTGAGATAGAGGAGGGCAGTTCAGTGACTCTGACCTGTAGCAGTGATGCTAACCCAGCAGCTAACTACACCTGGTACAAGGAGAATGAAGACTCTCCAAAAGCTTCAGGACAGATCTTCAACATCTCTGACTTCAGAGCTGAACACAGTGGGAGTTATTCCTGTGGAGCCCAGAACAAGTTAGGACGTAGTAACTCCACCTTTCATCAGATTGTTGTGGCAGGTACATTTTATGCTTTCATCTACAACCACACACTTATCAGCTTGTTTGTGTTCAGTCACATTGTCTGGGTAGGAGGCTGAAAAAGGAGTGCATGTTCAAATGTACTTTTCCGGTTCGGGATAGGGGTTGTTTCCTTTCTTTTACATAAGGAAATAATTGTCCTGAGGGTCCGGATTCAGTATGGGGTGCAGTCATTCCCTTTGTACTCAGAGTGAGAGTTGTGTCTGTTTTGAGAAGCTTATGCCGAGTGCAAGTGCCCACAGGCTGAGAGATATTCCATCGGTATTGAGAAGGAAATAATGTATGGAGTATAATCACCCGTTCATCACAACACTAACAATGTCATGAATGTATTTGAATTTTTTTCAGCTTCTTGAACATTGGACAAGTGTTTTTCTATTAACATTACTTTTAAAACAAATGATAGTATATTTTTTTAGAAATAGGAAGGTTGAAAATAAAGCAGCCTGTCCTCCTACAAAAAAACGACCATATAGGTCGATTGTTCAGCAGCTTAATACGACCCAGAGTCACGTTTTAAAGTGTAGCACCTCTAGTGGTTGTGTAAGAAACAACATGCTCCCGTTGATTGCAAACGCTCCGGAGGGTCGTTTATTCACAAATAACCCTCTCTGGAAAATCCTAAATTGTGGAATAGTTTGGCCATTAAAATGCTTTTTGATTAGATTTCTAGCGAGAAGTGTATATTGTACTTTTGTAATCCACGTCCAGTGGAAGTGTAGGATCTATAGTTTGATAGATATTACGAAGATGATTTGAGGTCTCGCCAGGATAACGTGTATATGCGACAGCTTCCATGTAAAGTTAGCGTCAACCCTCACGGGGTGAAAACAGTATTTCCGGTCTCAAAGTTTTCATAATAAAACCGGATATATTCCCCTCACTGTCAAATGATTACACAGTGATATCTGCATTACTCATCCACTACAAAACATCAGTTTATCCTTGTTAATTACACAATATTGATTGGTTTAAATTGTGTACAGTACTTTTGTGTTTTTAACCTTCGATTCAGAGAAACAAATAGTTTTTTAGGAGTTTAGACACTACAGTTTCCGAAGACACTACACTACCCCGAATCCCCAGCTATCGTTTGGGACTACAACATCTGCCTTGCTTTACAAACCCCGTGATTAGTCATCAAGCCCTGTGATTGGATGTTGGAGTGGCAGTGCGACAAGGTTACGCCGAGCATCAAATAGCTCTTTGAAATGGAATGGAACGACGGCAGACTTTCCAAAACTGGAATTCAATCAATCAATAGGATATGGCTGTAATAGGCCTAAGGACTGTTAGTCGCTCATAAATAAATAAGTAGATCACTGATTCTTTATTTACTATGGATGCTGGCAACAGTCACATAGTCCAAAGTGAAGGTGATGTTTGACCAGTAATGGTCGAGGCGGGACGGAATTGGACGGGTCCAGCCCAGCACCCCCCAGAAATACAAATGCTGGCTATTGTGTGTATCGCAACATGTTCTATGGCACGTCTCTACTGGGAATTGTAGTTTTAAAAGACGTTTTCGTATTTTCCACAATTAGAAGTTGCCAGTATTAAACTGCGTACACCCCTGGAGGTTTAGGGGATATCGAATTCAAAACAGATAATTAATAAATGGGTGAAAATTGATTGTGTCCATAATGGGCAGCAGTATCTTCTTGATATTTTATATTTCTATCATGCCTTCTACTTTCCCCCTATTTTGTATGTAGGCTACTCTTAATATTTAAATGTTTTCATCAAATATAACTTATTCAACAACAAGTCCCTTTATATCAGCTGTGCACCGTTATCGTGTAAATACAGACCATCTACTAATTGGATCAAATATAAAAGTCAGCCGCATTAGTGTTGATACTGCAAGGAGACGTATTGTGTGAAAAGAAATGGAAGATGTTGTTTAAAGGGGAAAGGAAACACCATTACAGCTTTCATATTCCGGTAGTTTATTCATTTTACAATGGATATTGATCGTAATATTTATTGTATATGATATTACTCGCCAAAAGAAAATTAATTATCCGCCGGCCGGGTGGGGAATTCCGGGACCAGGCCGCTGCCATTAGGGGAGTCCCAAATGGTGACGTCACTGTGTGGGTCCTCGCTCCGGGTATCCATACCGGAAGTCAACACAACGTAGCAGATATGGCAGCGATGGAGGAATTTTGTAATGAGATCGGCGTTTTGAACGATGAATTTGACTATTCGTCGGGAGATGACATTGATGTGGAAGCATCTACAGTTACCAGGCATCCCATGGCCTATGCTTATGAACCGATTCGGTCAAATACTAGAGTGGCATACGATCCGGAATCCGCCGAAACATTACCTTGGTTTTATCCACATGTACCAGTGGTCAGTTGACATATATTTTGTATTATTTTCCAACACCTCATACATCTTGGCAATACCATCCATTGAACACCTAGTCCAGCAATACTAGCCTTTTTAGGGCTGTTTTCGACAGATGAGCGTGTGTATGCCAGTTTAATTAGTTGAGCTAGAGAACACCCCCAATTCTCCATTGTACGTCATAATAATAGCTACCATTTAGTTTGGACGCGATTGCGTTAATTAATAAGGTCACACTGTGTCAGTAAATACATGTGTGAGCTAGTAATCTGGTAGTGCTGCAATATTTACCTCTCTCTCGGCAGCTGAAGCAACTCGTTTGGTGGCTCGAACTTCACGTTTGTTGACACTGTCATTGTCTTGCGCGGCCGACGTGCTGGGACGGTCGGTGTTCCCGACTGCATACGTTGAGAAATCGAATATTGTGGGAACAGATCCTGGCTTCAAATCCGATGTTTTGTATTGAACCAGGCATCCAGACTCATCAAACCTCATTTTGTGGACATAATCGTCATTTTTAAAGTGTTCGCTGCACACACGTGCGTACTGATTCAGCGGCGGATCGGACCGTTTCATGGAAATAACCCATGCTTTGAGCAGCTTCTCATCCTTTAGTGGCAGCCTATGGAAATGTACTTCTTCCTTCTTCGTATAAAATCCATTTGTGCAGCCTGGGGCAATACAATACGCTCCTGACGACGACCGTTTTCTTTTGTTGTAAACTACTGGTGCATTGCACGCCATGTTGTTTGTTATTGAGCTTTGACCCAGGAAGCCGTACCCACACAGTGACGTCACTGGGAAAGTCCCGGAGCTATGGAAGCGCCCATGGTCATTAGGCACGTATTTCAAAAAATTAATTTGCGTATCTCGATCGTTTACATTGGAAATAGACTAGATAAATACATTTCCTAATGGGAATATTGTCGCATGGAAAGCAGTTTGAAAAGTGTTTCCATTTCCCTTTAATTGCTGATATATTTATGATCCACGTCACATATTCAGTTTCGGTGGCATTTCTTCCAGTTTGCCCAGAAGTCCTATAAATATATATCTACGGCAGATGTATAATATTTAATGCAGCCGAACCGTGTTCGTGTACAATGCCGTTATGTGATGACTTCCAAAGAGAAAAGCAAGAACACTCGGAATAATTTTTTTTTTTTTTTAATGTTTTCCGATTTCCTATCGCATAAACACCATATCCCGATGTGCTAAAACATCCATGATTATGGGTGTATTAGCTCAACTAATTAAACTGGCATACACACGCTCATCTGTCGAAAACAGCCCTAAAAAGGCTAGTATTGCTGGACTAGGTGTTCAATGGATGGCATGGTATTGCCAAGATGTATGAGATGTTGGAAAATAATACAAAATATATGTCAACTGACCACTGGTACATGTGGATAAAACCAAGGTAATGTTTCGGCGGATTCCGGATCGTATGCCACTCTAGTATTTGACCGAATCGGTTCATAAGCATAGGCCATGGGATGCCTGGTAACTGTAGATGCTTCCACATCAATGTCATCTCCCGACGAATAGTCAAATTCATCGTTCAAAACGCCGATCTCATTACAAAATTCCTCCATCGCTGCCATATCTGCTACGTTGTGTTGACTTCCGGTATGGATACCCGGAGCGAGGACCCACACAGTGACGTCACCATTTGGGACTCCCCTAATGGCAGCGGCCTGGTCCCGGAATTCCCCACCCGGCCGGCGGATAATTAATTTTCTTTTGGCGAGTAATATCATATACAATAAATATTACGATCAATATCCATTGTAAAATGAATAAACTACCGGAATATGAAAGCTGTAATGGTGTTTCCTTTCCCCTTATGGGTGTAGTTCGATGTTTTAGCCTATCAAAACCTCTGAACAAATAAATGTGTCTCTCAGAATCGAAAGAGAAAAACCTATGAGGAAAAACACGAAAGCATTGTTCACAATTTAAACCAATTAATGTTCGTATAATTAACAAGGATAAACTGATGTTTTTTAGTGGATGAGTACTGCAGATATCACTGTTAAATCATTTGATCATTGCTTTTATTATGAAAACGTTGAGACCGGAAATACTGTTTTCAACCCGTAACTTTACATGGAGGCTGCCGCATACCTCAAATCATCTTCGTAATATCTATCAAACTATAGATCCTACATATCGACTGGACGTGGACTCTAAAAGTACAATATACATTTCTCGCTAGCAATCTAAAAGCATTTTAATGGCCAAACTATCCTACAATTTTATTTGTGAATAAACGACCGTCTGTAACGTTTAAAATCAACGGGAGCACTAGAGGGCGAAAACTTTAAAACGTGATTATAGGTCGTATTAAGTGCTTGAACAATCGACCTATTTGGTCATATGAGTTGGAGGACTTGTTGAAATAAAGTGTTACACCCCCTGCATTACTCCAAAGTGCCCCTAGGGGTCCTTCTATCCATATTAGGGAAACACCTCTGTATTAACTGTCTGTTCTCTGTTTCTCAGGATCACAGAAGCTACTATCTTTTGTAACAATCCCTGTTGTTCTCCTGGCTGTCATTTCTCTCCCTGTCTTCCTGTGGATCAGGTGAGCAGATCTGATCATCTTAATCATTGTTTGTTAAATCATTAAAAGTCTGTTTGTCTGATGGCAAACATTTGATCTTCTTTTTCTTTATAAACTCTCCTAACCAGAAGAAAGAGGGCTTCTAGAGACTCGTCTGAGCCTGAAGAGAGAGCGGACACCAGGGAAGAGGTGAGAATAGATGCTTACGTAATTCATCTAGTACAAAATAAAACATATTACTCTCAATTTATAATGAGGAGTATTTCATGGTCTTTAAGTTCTTTTATAAAATGTATCCGACATAGAAGGACCTCTTGCTGCTCTTTTTACATCCTTCTATAAAAAGTTAATTTCTATTACAATCTCTTTGATTCTCCTCTTAGACGTGAGAACATTTCAAGTTCATCCAGAAGTTTTCCTATCTTTGATCCTTTTATCTTTTCTGTCATAAAGCATCATGTTGATGAAGCAGGGATGTTTTTCCATCATTACCACAGCTGCTGTTGCTTTGGCCTTCTCTGTCCTGGGTCCATTCCTCTGTAAATGAAATACTTATTAATATAAAAATGTGTAGCTGAAAGTGTTTTCATCCCTGCAGTGTGTACCTGATCAGCCGGAGCAGCAGGAGGACCTTCAGTATGCCAGCGTTCACTTCTCCAACAACCGGGCAGACCCTCTTTACTCCAACATGAGAGCAGCTCGGCCCCTCAGACACACGGAGCAACAGGAAGTCCCGGAGTACGCTGCCGTCAAGTTCAGCAGTGCTGCCCCGAGGTGAGCAGATCCTCACAGGAACATTGTTCACATATCATTTAATTCCTTGTGCTTTATTATTACCACTAAGAAATACATGTTTTATTTCTCAGGACCAGAGGTCAGGACCCTGGAGAGGATCCAGCTGCATTTTACAGCACGGTCAACAAATCCAGATAAACACAGCAGGCGTTGCTTTTGAAGGATGATACTTCTGTTTCTTTACTATCACATCTCTATTTACACAGGGTGATGTGGATTATTAAAATACATGTCTCAGGGTGGACCTCTCGAAGAATGAGGCGATGAGTTTTCAGCCTAGTTTTTAGCCTAATCTGAATGGCTCAAATGTAAAGATTTTGTTAAAGGGGACCTATCATGCAAAATGCACTTTTGTACATCTTTTATACATGAATATGTGTAAGTGTCAGAAAACACAACCCTCTCTATTTTCCTCCGTACCCAAATCTCTAAAAAAGGGGCTGCAACGGATCTGATACAGATTGATCCAGATTTGAACACTGTCCTGACGTCAGGACGGTGGCGCTACGGCTATTGGTCAACTCTCCACCTATCAGGGGAATGAGAGGTTGGGCCACGGCCGGCCATTGCTGCTCGAAAGCGCTGGAGACGCTGTAGTACATATGCCAGGCCTGTAAGTGGCGCTGTAGTCTGCCACAAAAGCAGCGAAGAAGACTTCCCCTTGCATGGTTGCCATGGTTGCCCTTCTGTGCCCCAAGGCAAGCGTTTCCGCCTCCTGCTTTAAAACAAATGAATAATGACTCTATGGCCCTTTCTCATTTCTCTAACTCCCCTCCTCGACTCCCCTCCTCGACTCCTATCCTCGAGACTTAGTCCCGCCCACAGGAGATGCGAGCCGAGGAGCCGAGGAGGGGAGCCGAGGAGAGAGGAGGGGAAGCAGCAGGCGGTTAGAGAAATGAGAACTCCTCTCCTCTGAGAGGTCATTTTAAAGAGACGTCCATTAATGATGACAGGAGGCACAGCAGCCCTCTGTCTGATGGACAGATGTGTTCATGACCACTTATATATTTACTTTGATTCATTGACATTGCGGTATAATGAGACAATAACAGGCTACAGATGCGGACACACACACACACACACACACATACACACATATATATATGTATATATAAATGTATATACATATATATACAATTTCAGAATCAAACAGAGCACTCTCATAATAACGTAACACTATCAGAGACTGGATATATCCCCCCCCCCCTCTCTGGTCGCTACAATGAGGGAAATAAATTACGGGCCAAAAGTTTTATTTACAAGTATTAAAAGTAAGTAGAGGACACCAAACCAACTGAGACCTGTCTGTCCGCTGCATCTACGCACACACTGTCTTTTATGAATATGTGTCCCCGGTGTTCCAGGGAACTCACCAAGTGTCAGAAAACACAACCCTCTCTATTTTACTCCGTACCCAAATCTCTAAAAAAGGGGCTGCAACGGATCTGATACAGACTGATCCAGATTTGAACACTGTCCTGACGTCAGGACGGTGGCGCTACGGCTATTGGTCAACTCTCCACCTATCAGGGGAATGAGAGGTTGGGCCACGGCCGGCCATTGCTGCTCGAAAGCGCTGGAGACGCTGTAGTACATATGCCAGGCCTGTAAGTGGCGCTGTAGTCTGCCACAAAAGCAGCGAAGAAGACTTCCCCTTGCATGGTTGCCATGGTTGCCCTTCTGTGCCCCGAGGCAAGCGTTTCCGCCTCCTGCTTTAAAACAAATGAATAATGACTCTATATAATCACATGTAAGGGATAATGTGCAGCGACGCGGTCATTATGGGGAAAAGAACACCGACAGGCTGATCAGGAGCCCGACGCGAAGCGGTGGGATCTAGATCGGCGTGAAGCTGCACATTATCCCCTTATTACACGGCCACATTCTCAACAAAGTAACGATATGACTCCCAATATTAATTGAAATGCTTTTTTAAAAAAAATGATTTTATTGATTTAAAAAATAGTTGAATGTATTGATTTAAATTGACATGCATCCGCTAAGAAAAATAGTCCGTTGTTACTGTTTGAACTAACGTAGCAACGGCAGGAACTGCTTCAATAGTGTTTTTGAGGAGCTTTTTGATTACAGATTTGAAACTATCGCTGCTTGCTTTAAAAGTAGCACAATTCATGATGTCAAACCTTGGAAGGTATCTAGATATCCCTGCCCTAATGCCAAAGTAACTGGCAACTGAATATGTGTCGCCGTTTGATGTCTATGTCTGGACCGCTGTGTAAAAAGGAGGGTTTCTGCCCCGTTACTTCTCTTCTTACTTCTATAAGAATAAAACACGGAGGACAGAGATCTCTTATTGTCCCCCTCTTCTCCCCGCTGCAGCCTAGCAGCTGATCTCAAAGCATGCTCCCCTCTCCTGCAGGGGGGGCGTGGTCAGCTGCAGCTCACAGAATCAGCCCCCTGTAAAAACAGGGCTGGAAAGAGCAAATAGAGCGAAATGAGGCATGGCTAAAATGCAGGATCTTTTTGGTATTTTGAAAAAAAAACGATATTTATATACTTTATATAGGTATAGCCCTACAATATATTGTTCAAATATAGCATGATATGTCCCCTTTAAGTATTTCACAGCTTAATGTACTGAATTGTAAATATTTCTTGTGTAACATGATTTTTGCCGCAAAAATAATGAACAAATGTAAAGATGTTGCAACAAGGGATCTGATCCCTAACTGCTGGCTTGTTGGAAAATGTAGATATTACTAAAGAGGTATAATGTACTGATAACAAACCATTTCCATTGTTTTGTACATTTATCAACTTTATTCAAATAATATTTCTTTACAATGTTCTTCTTCTTGTCTACATTGAAATATCAACAACTACTTGTTTGTGTTATTTTTTATCCATTCCAAAATAAATGTTTTTGAAAAGCACATTGGGATATTGGAGAGGAACATGCGTTTGCTGATGTAGTTGCAGTTTCATTCTGCTGCCACTAGGTTTCAGTAAAGAGCCGTATTTCACTGATGGAAAACCATTACCAAGAGCCTGTAAAGTACATTTATCTTTGGTGTGTGTACTAGGGATGGGAATTTGAAAGCAAATGTATATTCGAATATTCGACCACCCAAAAAACGGTTGACCGGTTAACCGAAATGTACATATCCTATAAAAAAAAAATTGGGTTAAAAAAAAAAAAAAAAAAAGATTGAATTTTTTTTAAAATAATTTTTGGAAATACATACATGTTCAAAGAAGTGTAGAAACCAAGTTGAATTTGTAAAATGTATTGAACTGGTGATCACAGTTTGACAGCTATAGGCCTACAGCTTTCATTTGTGGAGGTGATTCCCAATCAGGCCAGCTGTAGAGAAGACCCTCTCAGCTGGAACGGAGGTTGCGGGTATAGCAAGGTATAGTATGTATATATAAGTTTAATTTGGCATAGTTTGCACTCTACACCGCACTCACTAACCTGGTCGACATATTTCCACACATTACTCCTTTTTGGCGCCATGTCTGTTGTGTAGGACTCTTCTTAGAGTGTAAATAATTACCGGACTATGACTGGTAAAATATGTTGAATACCGGCAAAACTAAATCTCTCCAGTCAAAATGTCTATGTACTTTGCCGCCACACACGGTTGCCAAGCAGCGCTTATTGTTGTTTAGGCTGGCCACTCATGTGTCGCGAGTGTTGACAGGGGGCGGGGGAGCACGCTCATGAACTGTTAGCGCCGGAACCTCGCAACGGCTGCGGAGCGCATTTGCGCCACATTTGGGCCTAAGATGAGGTTTGAGTCTGCGTGAACTACGTGTAGGGAGGGGCAGCAGCCATATCATTGGCTAGAACTAGCTATATCTGATGGATTTGGACATAAACACGAGTGAAGTATAACCGGACGCGAGAGAGAGATCAGCACCTGCAGCTCTGCCCGCTGTGAGGGACCGGTAAGCGGTGCAAAACACACCATTAGACGTCAACTAACACATTTAGCTATGGCACTGTTGTATATATATATACATTGAATTATTCAATTTGATAATGTGTAATCAACTTAGGCATCACTCCCAAAAAAAAATAAAAAAAAATTTTATAAAAATATTCATAACTCATATTCGAATACATGAATAATTATTCGAATACCTGAATAATTTCGAATATTCGATTAATCGTTCCCATCCCTAGTGTGTACGGCCTTAATGTTCACACATTCTTATTCTGCCATATTTTTATGTAAATATAAAAGTTCCATTATCACCAATTAAAATAGTTCATTTCTTTGTTACTCTTTAAGTTCATACCCATCACAACTTGTTGCATTTGTCTATTTTGCTTTGTTGTTTACACCTGTGTTTATGACCCTAGTCTTTTGCTCTGTACTTCATGTGTTTACCTTTCTCTCGTTCTGTTCTGTTTTGGTTTGAGTTAATCAATAAAGGTTGAAATTGCCATAACTCTTGTCCACACTAATGCTAATGATAGCATTAGTATCACTAATCTGTCATTTCAAAATAGAATAATTGCCAGTGGCGACTGGTCATTAGGGGCAGGTACAGCCCCACCTAGTGTCAGCAGAAAGTATTAAAAATAATGATTACAAAAAAAAATATATATATATAAAATATATTTTAAGATCATGTTTAATCATCTGATTCGTCTGTACATTGCTGTTTTAGTCTGTGTTCTTCTAATTAGTGTCTACAGTGTGTGCCTATTGAGCTGTTTAGAGCCATGTGGGACAAAACCCGATCATGCCCCTCCCTCTCACTGTCTAAGTGAATGGTGACTGTAAAAACTACACTGCGCATGCTCAGAGTATTTTTCAATTTAATGTGTGTGGCAAAAAAATAATGACCATAGGGGCAATGAGCTACCATCCCCACCATACGTCATTTCACATCATTCAGAGCTGATTGGCTGTAAGTACGTGTGCCGCGAAAAGTGTGGTGTGTGAAGAGGAGACGAGAGACGCGTCCTAAAACCAGGAAGTAAGCTGCGCATGGGTTCCCTCGACAAAAAAGCAATGAGATTTCTCCATAGGATTTTAGAAAATAGCTCAAAATAAGATCTGTGGGAAACGTACCTGTTTAATCAGATTGGTCCGTTGAGATCATAGATCTCTTTTTCAAGGGAGACCTGCAGCATATAGGTTCCCAAGTGCCCATAGTATCAACGAGCATTTCATTTAGCCTAGCTTTAAAAACATGCAGAGGAATGAGATTGCTCAGTTTCAATTCTTGCTGAAGATTGTTCCAAGCAAGTCGAGCTGCGCACATAAAAGCTGTCTTACCTAAGACAATCCTTGCTCTTGGCACATCTAACAATACTACATCATGCGATCTCAGACAATAGCTGCTTGCAACTCTCTGTGTTATCAGAGAGCAGATATAATACGGGAGTTTACCCAACAAAGCTTTATAAATAAACGTGTACCAATGACTGAGCCTCTTTACAGTAAGTGATGGCAAACCTGCCTTGGCATACAGGGTACAGTGATGAATAAGTGCTTTACATTTAGTGACAAATCTCAGTGCGCTGTGATAGGCGGCATCTAACTTGTTCAGGCAATAGGGAGTTGCATTCATATAGACCAGATCACCATAGTCCAGCACAGGTCAAAAGGTCACAGTGACTAGCCTTTTCCTGGCTTCAAATGAGAAACAGGACTTGTTCCTGAAAAAGAAACCTAGTCTAACCCTCAGCTTTTTAAGCAGGTTATTGACATGAAGTTTAAAAGTAAGACAATCATCAAGCCAGATACCTAGGTATTTATAACAGGTAACCACTTCAAGTACTTGTCCTTGCATAGTAACAATATCTAAAACAGGCTCTGGTGTCTTTTTAGCTTTTGAAAATAGCATTACCTTGGTTTTATCAACATTTAAAAGAAGCTTAAGTTCAGCAAGCTGAGTCTGAATAATGTTAAAAACAGCCTGTAATTTAACACCAGCCTCCTTAATGGAGGGACCTGCACAGTACATCACGGTATCGTCCGCATAAAAATGTAAAGTAGCTTGTAAAGTAGCTTTTCTCATTTTCACCTAAACTGTTGATATATATGGAGAATAAAAGTGGACCTAAAACAGAACCTTGAGGAACACCATTAGCAATGTTTAACCACTCAGAAGACTGCCCATCAAAATGAACACATTGGGACCTTTCAGAGAGGTAGTTTACAAACCACCCCACTGCATGGCTGGATATGCCAGTACTGAGTAGCCTCTGCTTTAAGATGCGATGATCGACGGTATCAAACGCTTTGGAAAGGTCAATAAATAGAGCTGCACAACTCTGCTTATTATCTAAAATACTCGTAATGTCATTCACCACTTTCATTGTCGCAGTGATGGTGCTATGTTGCTTTCTGAAGCCTGACTGATGTTTAGACAGGATATTATTTTTACATAAAAACTCCTTTACTTGTTCACTCACTAGGCGTTCGAGCACTTTCGCCAGAACTGACAATTTAGAGATTGGCCTATAGTTATTTAAAATAGTTGCATCCCCTCCTTTTAGTAAAGGCAAGACATAAGCCGACTTCCATACTTTTGGAATTGCATTTGTGCTGAGGGAGAGGTTAAAAAGAGTAGTGAGAGGAAGAGCAATAAAATCTGCAGCTATCTTTAAAAAGAAAGGTTCTACGCTGTCCGGGCCAGCCGGTTTCTTAGGATCTAACTTGGTTAAGGCTTCATGAACAACATTAACAGTAAAAGGAGTAACACTGAAAGGGGTTTCCAGACCACCACCATGACCTCTTGCCCCTTTGCCACTTCTATATTTAAGGCTAAAAATTCGAATTGCTTACTGATAGATTTGGAAACTAATGTGGATACACTGAACTTATTCTTAACATAAATGGCAACGCCACCACCTTTATTAGGCCGGTCGGAACGATACACATTATAACCATTTAAGGCAATGTCAGAGACCAAAATAGATTTATTTAGCCATGTTTCTGATAAAACAATGACGTCAGCGTCAGTCGAGCTTACCCAAATGCGGACAAAATCTAGTTTACCTAACAGACTGCGCACATTCAAATGGATGAAACCCAACCCAGACCTAGCTTTAAGATCAGCAGGAGTAGCGATCTGACTACTACTACTGGGCGGACCAGGGTTAGGTTGTACATTTCCTGACAGTAATAGCAACAAAAAAAACAGGAATCTTTTCCTCTTAATCGACACACATACATTGTCATCTACTTTAGAAACACCGGAAAAGTCAGCGAGAGTGTGATTTGAGCTTAAGAAGCAGTCCTGAAGAACCATCTTCGCAGGAAAACAAAAAAGACAAACAGATTGTCTGTGACAAGGCATCCGGTAATTGTTTGTGCAACACATCCGAAACTTTGCAGGGGATGCCCACTGCGGGTGGCAGAACAGACCTGAATCCAGTAGACTTCTCAGAATGACTAGAGATCTTCTCATAGTCCAAAACAGTTAACAGGCACAGCAGAATCCCGATATGGGCCATTTTCCCAGACCAGCACACAGTATCCGCGATGTTCCTGGAGCAAATCAGCACAGCAGCAAAGGACAGGCGAAAGCAGCAGCGTGGAAGCGCTCCGGTCCCTCCGTGGTATCCCCGGGGTGAAAGCAGGCCTCTGCAACAGCAGAACCAGGACAGGTGGAAAGCAGGCCCCAGCCGTGGTAAAATCCTCCTCCGCACAGCAGCACACACCCGGTGGAAGCAGGCCAAGCCCGAAGCGTGGATCCACTCCGTCTCTCCGCGACGACTCCGGGGTAAAAACCTCTCCAGTACAGCCGTACTCTACAGGTGGGAGCAGGCCTCCATAGATTGCAGATCGCAGCAACAGGTGGAGTCGCTCCGTCTCTTCGCGACGAGCAGGCCTCCGTAGATCGCAGATCGCAGGCAGCAACAGGTGGAGCCGCTCCATCTCTTCGCGACCTCAGCACAGCCGTACTCGACAGGTGGGAGTAGGCCTCCGCAGATCGCAGACAACTAAAACTACTACTTGTATAAGCAGGGATGGCTAAATGTTTGTAAGCAGGAGAGCTAGATGCTAACAGATGCCAGATGCTAACAGGTAGTGGGAGCCTGTAAAAATTGCGACTGCACAAATAAATCATTTGTCATAAATCTATGGGTTAGATTTATGACAGACTTTTGAAACTACAAGAAGATAAGGAGGACTTTTACAAAAAAGTAATAGAGATTTTTGTCCAGAAGGATAGGCAAATGGACTTCATCTTCAAGTCAAGGTAAGACCACCATTTTTATTGAAAATGGGATCTTACTAAGAGAGAACAATTCAATATGTAAATGATAAAATTACATTTTTGGGGTATCCTTTTGTTGAACTGTCTGTTTAAAATTATTTGAAGCATCAGACTAAAAAAGCTTTTGAAAATAATATTATATTTTGATTTAAGTCAAAATATAATATTTGTAAACCTGAAGAGTCAGAGCCTCAGCAGCCATGAACCTCACTGCAGAAGCTTATATATAGACATCTAAGTTTGTTGTGCCCCACCACTTTTGTACATATAAAAACGCCACTGATAATTGCACGTGTTCGCTTGAAATAAAAACACTGGAAACAATATAAAACAAAACAAGCTGCAGTGATGAAAGTGCACAGTTTGTGAGGATACATCAGAAGGTATAAAGAACACAGTAAAGGGAGACTCTCACACTGAGAGAGAGAAGTGTGTGAGAGAAGTGTGTGAGTGAGAGCAGTGTGTGAGTGAGTGAGAGCAGTGTGTGAGTGAGTGAAGTGTGTGAGTGAGAGTGAAGTGTGTGAGTGAGTGTGTGACCACAGCACAGCAGCAGTCCTGCTCTTCAGAAATACTGATAGCTAACCTTCAGCTCGTGCTGCTTGTTGTAGTTTGGTTTGAGTTTGGCTTGAATGAATATTATAAAATGTAAAACCAAAGCTATACCTCAATGAACAAATGTTGAGATGTGACTTTCTGTACACATTATGAAACTGTCCAGGCAGCTTCATAATAATATCAAGTGATGTTAATTTGCATTAGTAGTTTGTGTAATTTGCATTGTTGATTTTTATTCACAGAACATGGTTTTAGATCTTGAAGTTTGGCTGCTTTTATAATAAAGGAAGACATTAGGATGTGTCTTCTCTTGTCAGTGAGGAGAGGTGCTCTGTTTACCACTAACTGGTCTCTTTCTGCGAAACAACAAACCATGTAAAGCAATAATGTGAAGAGGAAGGAAGTGGTGTTTTAAACCCCCTGCTTTCTGTCTCCTTTCTACCATCAAGCCCACAGAGGGACGGTAAGGTTAGTGATAACTCCCTTTCTTTTAATGATGAAGGGTTTTCTTGTGGACATCAATCTTCTTCTTTATTTTATTGTCACTGAAGCCGCACGGAGACGAGAGGAGCAGCTATGAGTTTAACAGCGAGTGGATTTGTTGTCTTCCTTCTCTCTATGCCAGGTAATGTAAATCCACATTTTCAATGTAATAATTGTAGCTTTTCTAAACACTGACACTTTACAAAAACATCCCATACAAGCATACAGCAAACATACATAGGCCTACATTAGTGAAAAAACAAGATGTAATGGAATTAATTTGGAGAAAAAACAAAGAGACAACAGAAAGAAGTCAGATTGGCAGAGTTATGACGTTTTATTGGAACTCTAAAGAGGTGTGATGATGATAGGGTGGTTGACTGTTTGATACGGCTGGGGAGGGCGTTCCAGAGGGAGGGTGCAGCAACAGAGAAGGCATGGTGGTCCCAGGTTATGGAGGGTTTATTGGTGAGCAGGAGGTTTTTGAAGCTGATCCGGGACTGGACTTGGGAGCCAATGCAGTTGGATGAGGGTGAGGGTGGTGTTTTCAGTGGATTTAGTGCGGGTGATGATCCGGGCTTTAGAGTTCAGTTTGAATTTGATTTGAAGTTTATTGATGAGTTAGGTGGGAATGCCTGAGAGGATGGCATTACAGTAGTCGACCCGGGATGTGACGAATGCGTGAACCAGGACTTCAGTGTTTGATTGAGAAAGGGATGGGCGGAGTCTGGAGATATTTCGTATGTGGAAGAAAAGCAGTCCGGGTGATGTTATTTATGTGAGGTGCAAATGAGAGGGAGCTGTCCAGGATGACACCAAGGCTCTTAACTTGGCTGGAGAAGGGAACGGAGAAATCCTCAATGATGAGGTTGGAGGCAGGGGAGGTTGGAGCTTTGGAGAGGTTGGCTTTGGTGCCAACGAGCAGGGCTTTGGTTTTGCTGCCATTGAGTTTCCGGAAGTTCCTGCTCATCCAGCTCCTGATGTCCAGAAGGCAGTTGGTGAGAGAGGTGGGGGGGGAGGGCAATGTTGGGTTTGGTGGAAATGTAGACTTGTGTATCATCGGCGTAGCAATGAAACTAGTTAGATTCAAGATGAGGAACTTTGTAGACAATGATTACTGCATTTTAGGGATTTTAGGGATCTTGAAGCTTATATTCCTCCAAATCATATTGGTAG
>CM053245.1:42247725-42300753 GCA_028583405.1 Pogonophryne albipinna
AACCCATGCGCAGCTTACTTCCTGGTTTTAGGACGCGTCTCTCGTCTCCTCTTCACACACCACACTTTTCGCGGCACACGTACTTACAGCCAATCAGCTCTGAATGATGTGAAATGACGTATGGTGGGGATGGTAGCTCATTGCCCCTATGGTCATTATTTTTTTGCCACACACATTAAATTGAAAAATACTCTGAGCATGCGCAGTGTAGTTTTTACAGTCACCATTCACTTAGACAGTGAGAGGGAGGGGCATGATCGGGTTTTGTCCCACATGGCTCTAAACAGCTCAATAGGCACACACTGTAGACACTAATTAGAAGAACACAGACTAAAACAGCAATGTACAGACGAATCAGATGATTAAACATGATCTTAAAATATATTTTATATATATATTTTTTTTTTGTAATCATTATTTTTAATACTTTCTGCTGACACTAGGTGGGGCTGTACCTGCCCCTAATGACCAGTCGCCACTGGCAATTATTCTATTTTGAAATGACAGATTAGTGATACTAATGCTATCATTAGCATTAGTGTGGACAAGAGTTATGGCAATTTCAACCTTTATTGATTAACTCAAACCAAAACAGAACAGAACGAGAGAAAGGTAAACACATGAAGTACAGAGCAAAAGACTAGGGTCATAAACACAGGTGTAAACAACAAAGCAAAATAGACAAATGCAACAAGTTGTGATGGGTATGAACTTAAAGAGTAACAAAGAAATGAACTATTTTAATTGGTGATAATGGAACTTTTATATTTACATAAAAATATGGCAGAATAAGAATGTGTGAACATTAAGGCCGTACACACTAGGGATGGGAACGATTAATCGAATATTCGAAATTATTCAGGTATTCGAATAATTATTCATGTATTCGAATATGAGTTATGAATATTTTTATTTAATTTTTTTTTGTATTTTTTTTTGGGAGTGATGCCTAAGTTGATTACACATTATCAAATTGAATAATTCAATACGACAGTGCCATAGCTAAATGTGTTAGTTGACGTCTAAAGGTGTGTTTTGCACCGCTTACCGGGTCCCTCACAGCGGGCAGAGCTGCAGGTGCTGATCTCTCTCTCGCGTCCGGTTATACTTCACTCGTGTTTATGTCCAAATCCATCAGATATAGCTAGTTCTAGCCAATGATATGGCTGCTGCCCCTCCCTACACGTAGTTCACGCAGACTCAAACCTCATCTTAGGCCCAAATGTGGCGCAAATGCGCTCCGCAGCCGTTGCGAGGTTCCGGCGCTAACAGTTCATGAGCGTGCTCCCCCGCCCCCTGTCAACACTCGCGACACATGAGTGGCCAGCCTAAACAACAATAAGCGCTGCTTGGCAACCGTGTGTGGCGGCAAAGTACATAGACATTTTGACTGGAGAGATTTAGTTTTGCCGGTATTCAACATATTTTACCAGTCATAGTCCGGTAATTATTTACACTCTAAGAAGAGTCCTACACAACAGACATGGCGCCAAAAAGGAGTAATGTGTGGAAATATGTCGACCAGGTTAGTGAGTGCGGTGTAGAGTGCAAACTATGCCAAATTAAACTTATATATACATACTATACCTTGCTATACCCGCAACCTCCGTTCCAGCTGAGAGGGTCTTCTCTACAGCTGGCCTGATTGGGAATCACCTCCACAAATGAAAGCTGTAGGCCTATAGCTGTCAAACTGTGATCACCAGTTCAATACATTTTACAAATTCGACTTGGTTTCTACACTTCTTTGAACATGTATGTATTTCCAAAAATTATTTTAAAAAAATTCAATTTTTTTTTTTTTTTTTTAACCCAATTTTTTTTTTATAGGATATGTACATTTCGGTTAACCGGTCAACCGTTTTTTGGGTGGTCGAATATTCGAATATACATTTGCTTTCAAATTCCCATCCCTAGTACACACACCAAAGATAAATGTACTGTACAGGCTCTTGGTAATGGTTTTCCATCAGTGAAATACGGCTCTTTACTGAAACCTAGTGGCAGCAGAATGAAACTGCAACTACATCAGCAAACGCATGTTCCTCTCCAATATCCCAATGTGCTTTTCAAAAACATTTATTTTGGAATGGATAAAAAATAACACAAACAAGTAGTTGTTGATATTTCAATGTAGACAAGAAGAAGAACATTGTAAAGAAATATTATTTGAATAAAGTTGATAAATGTACAAAACAATGGAAATGGTTTGTTATCAGTACATTATACCTCTTTAGTAATATCTACATTTTCCAACAAGCCAGCAGTTAGGGATCAGATCCCTTGTTGCAACATCTTTACATTTGTTCATTATTTTTGCGGCAAAAATCATGTTACACAAGAAATATTTACAATTCAGTACATTAAGCTGTGAAATACTTAAAGGGGACATATCATGCTATATTTGAACAATATATTGTAGGGCTATACCTATATAAAGTATATAAATATCGTTTTTTTTTCAAAATACCAAAAAGATCCTGCATTTTAGCCATGCCTCATTTCGCTCTATTTGCTCTTTCCAGCCCTGTTTTTACAGGGGGCTGATTCTGTGAGCTGCAGCTGACCACGCCCCCCCTGCAGGAGAGGGGAGCATGCTTTGAGATCAGCTGCTAGGCTGCAGCGGGGAGAAGAGGGGGACAATAAGAGATCTCTGTCCTCCGTGTTTTATTCTTATAGAAGTAAGAAGAGAAGTAACGGGGCAGAAACCCTCCTTTTTACACAGCGGTCCAGACATAGACATCAAACGGCGACACATATTCAGTTGCCAGTTACTTTGGCATTAGGGCAGGGATATCTAGATACCTTCCAAGGTTTGACATCATGAATTGTGCTACTTTTAAAGCAAGCAGCGATAGTTTCAAATCTGTAATCAAAAAGCTCCTCAAAAACACTATCGAAGCAGTTCCTGCCGTTGCTACGTTAGTTCAAACAGTAACAACGGACTATTTTTCTTAGCGGATGCATGTCAATTTAAATCAATACATTCAACTATTTTTTAAATCAATAAAATCATTTTTTTTAAAAAAGCATTTCAATTAATATTGGGAGTCATATCGTTACTTTGTTGAGAATGTGGCCGTGTAATAAGGGGATAATGTGCAGCTTCACGCCGATCTAGATCCCACCGCTTCGCGTCGGGCTCCTGATCAGCCTGTCGGTGTTCTTTTCCCCATAATGACCGCGTCGCTGCACATTATCCCTTACATGTGATTATATAGAGTCATTATTCATTTGTTTTAAAGCAGGAGGCGGAAACGCTTGCCTCGGGGCACAGAAGGGCAACCATGGCAACCATGCAAGGGGAAGTCTTCTTCGCTGCTTTTGTGGCAGACTACAGCGCCACTTACAGGCCTGGCATATGTACTACAGCGTCTCCAGCGCTTTCGAGCAGCAATGGCCGGCCGTGGCCCAACCTCTCATTCCCCTGATAGGTGGAGAGTTGACCAATAGCCGTAGCGCCACCGTCCTGACGTCAGGACAGTGTTCAAATCTGGATCAGTCTGTATCAGATCCGTTGCAGCCCCTTTTTTAGAGATTTGGGTACGGAGTAAAATAGAGAGGGTTGTGTTTTCTGACACTTGGTGAGTTCCCTGGAACACCGGGGACACATATTCATAAAAGACAGTGTGTGCGTAGATGCAGCGGACAGACAGGTCTCAGTTGGTTTGGTGTCCTCTGCTTACTTTTAATACTTGTAAATAAAACTTTTGGCCCGTAATTTATTTCCCTCATTGTAGCGACCAGAGAGGGGGGGGGGATATATCCAGTCTCTGATAGTGTTACGTTATTATGAGAGTGCTCTGTTTGATTCTGAAATTGTATATATATGTATATACATTTATATATACATATATATATGTGTGTATGTGTGTGTGTGTGTCCGCATCTGTAGCCTGTTATTGTCTCATTATACCGCAATGTCAATGAATCAAAGTAAATATATAAGTGGTCATGAACACATCTGTCCATCAGACAGAGGGCTGCTGTGCCTCCTGTCATCATTAATGGACGTCTCTTTAAAATGACCTCTCAGAGGAGAGGAGTTCTCATTTCTCTAACCGCCTGCTGCTTCCCCTCCTCTCTCCTCGGCTCCCCTCCTCGGCTCCTCGGCTCGCATCTCCTGTGGGCGGGACTAAGTCTCGAGGATAGGAGTCGAGGAGGGGAGTCGAGGAGGGGAGTTAGAGAAATGAGAAAGGGCCATAGAGTCATTATTCATTTGTTTTAAAGCAGGAGGCGGAAACGCTTGCCTTGGGGCACAGAAGGGCAACCATGGCAACCATGCAAGGGGAAGTCTTCTTCGCTGCTTTTGTGGCAGACTACAGCGCCACTTACAGGCCTGGCATATGTACTACAGCGTCTCCAGCGCTTTCGAGCAGCAATGGCCGGCGTGGCCCAACCTCTCATTCCCCTGATAGGTGGAGAGTTGACCAATAGCCGTAGCGCCACCGTCCTGACGTCAGGACAGTGTTCAAATCTGGATCAATCTGTATCAGATCCGTTGCAGCCCCTTTTTTAGAGATTTGGGTACGGAGGAAAATAGAGAGGGTTGTGTTTTCTGACACTTACACATATTCATGTATAAAAGATGTACAAAAGTGCATTTTGCATGATAGGTCCCCTTTAACAAAATCTTTACATTTGAGCCATTCAGATTAGGCTAAAAACTAGGCTGAAAACTCATCGCATCTCATTCTTCGAGAGGTCCACCCTGAGACATGTATTTTAATAATCCACATCACCCTGTGTAAATAGAGATGTGATAGTAAAGAAACAGAAGTATCATCCTTCAAAAGCAACGCCTGCTGTGTTTATCTGGATTTGTTGACCGTGCTGTAAATGCAGCTGGATCCTCTCCAGGGTCCTGACCTCTGGTCCTGAGAAATAAAACATGTATTTCTTAGTGGTAATAATAAAGCACAAGGAATTAAATGATATGTGAACAATGTTCCTGTGAGGATCTGCTCACCTCGGGGCAGCACTGCTGAACTTGACGGCAGCGTACTCCGGGACTTCCTGTTGCTCCGTGTGTCTGAGGGGCCGAGCTGCTCTCATGTTGGAGTAAAGAGGGTCTGCCCGGTTGTTGGAGAAGTGAACGCTGGCATACTGAAGGTCCTCCTGCTGCTCCGGCTGATCAGGTACACACTGCAGGGATGAAAACACTTTCAGCTACACATTTTTATATTAATAAGTATTTCATTTACAGAGGAATGGACCCAGGACAGAGAAGGCCAAAGCAACAGCAGCTGTGGTAATGATGGAAAAACATCCCTGCTTCATCAACATGATGCTTTATGACAGAAAAGATAAAAGGATCAAAGATAGGAAAACTTCTGGATGAACTTGAAATGTTCTCACGTCTAAGAGGAGAATCAAAGAGATTGTAATAGAAATTAACTTTTTATAGAAGGATGTAAAAAGAGCAGCAAGAGGTCCTTCTATGTCGGATACATTTTATAAAAGAACTTAAAGACCATGAAATACTCCTCATTATAAATTGAGAGTAATATGTTTTATTTTGTACTAGATGAATTACGTAAGCATCTATTCTCACCTCTTCCCTGGTGTCCGCTCTCTCTTCAGGCTCAGACGAGTCTCTAGAAGCCCTCTTTCTTCTGGTTAGGAGAGTTTATAAAGAAAAAGAAGATCAAATGTTTGCCATCAGACAAACAGACTTTTAATGATTTAACAAACAATGATTAAGATGATCAGATCTGCTCACCTGATCCACAGGAAGACAGGGAGAGAAATGACAGCCAGGAGAACAACAGGGATTGTTACAAAAGATAGTAGCTTCTGTGATCCTGAGAAACAGAGAACAGACAGTTAATACAGAGGTGTTTCCCTAATATGGATAGAAGGACCCCTAGGGGCACTTTGGAGTAATGCAGGGGGTGTAACACTTTATTTCAACAAGTCCTCCAACTCATATGACCAAATAGGTCGATTGTTCAAGCACTTAATACGACCTATAATCACGTTTTAAAGTTTTCGCCCTCTAGTGCTCCCGTTGATTTTAAACGTTACAGACGGTCGTTTATTCACAAATAAAATTGTAGGATAGTTTGGCCATTAAAATGCTTTTAGATTGCTAGCGAGAAATGTATATTGTACTTTTAGAGTCCACGTCCAGTCGATATGTAGGATCTATAGTTTGATAGATATTACGAAGATGATTTGAGGTATGCGGCAGCCTCCATGTAAAGTTACGGGTTGAAAACAGTATTTCCGGTCTCAACGTTTTCATAATAAAAGCAATGATCAAATGATTTAACAGTGATATCTGCAGTACTCATCCACTAAAAAACATCAGTTTATCCTTGTTAATTATACCATTAATTGGTTTAAATTGTGAACAATGCTTTCGTGTTTTTCCTCATAGGTTTTTCTCTTTCGATTCTGAGAGACACATTTATTTGTTCAGAGGTTTTGATAGGCTAAAACATCGAACTACACCCATAAGGGGAAAGGAAACACCATTACAGCTTTCATATTCCGGTAGTTTATTCATTTTACAATGGATATTGATCGTAATATTTATTGTATATGATATTACTCGCCAAAAGAAAATTAATTATCCGCCGGCCGGGTGGGGAATTCCGGGACCAGGCCGCTGCCATTAGGGGAGTCCCAAATGGTGACGTCACTGTGTGGGTCCTCGCTCCGGGTATCCATACCGGAAGTCAACACAACGTAGCAGATATGGCAGCGATGGAGGAATTTTGTAATGAGATCGGCGTTTTGAACGATGAATTTGACTATTCGTCGGGAGATGACATTGATGTGGAAGCATCTACAGTTACCAGGCATCCCATGGCCTATGCTTATGAACCGATTCGGTCAAATACTAGAGTGGCATACGATCCGGAATCCGCCGAAACATTACCTTGGTTTTATCCACATGTACCAGTGGTCAGTTGACATATATTTTGTATTATTTTCCAACATCTCATACATCTTGGCAATACCATGCCATCCATTGAACACCTAGTCCAGCAATACTAGCCTTTTTAGGGCTGTTTTCGACAGATGAGCGTGTGTATGCCAGTTTAATTAGTTGAGCTAGAGAACACCCCCAATTCTCCATTGTACGTCATAATAATAGCTAACATCGAACTACACAATAGCTAACATCGAACTACACCCATAATCATGGATGCACATCGGGATATGGTGTTTATGCAATATGAAATCGGAAAACATAAAAAAAAAAAAAAAAATTATTCCGAGTGTTCTTGCTTTTCTCTTTGGAAGTCATCACATAACGGCATTGTACACGAACACGGTTCGGCTGCATTAAATATTATACATCTGCCGTAGATATATATTTATAGGACTTCTGGGCAAACTGGAAGAAATGCCACCGAAACTGAATACGTGACGTGGATCATAAATATATCAGCAATTAAAGGGAAATGGAAACACTTTTCAAACTGCTTTCCATGCGACAATATTCCCATTAGGAAATGTATTTATCTAGTCTATTTCCAATGTAAACGATCGAGATACGCAAATTTATTTTTTGAAATACGTGCCTAATGACCATGGGCGCTTCCATAGCTCCGAGACTTTCCCAGTGACGTCACTGTGTGGGTACGGCTTCCTGGGTCAAAGCTCAATAACAAACAACATGGCGTGCAATGCACCAGTAGTTTACAACAAAAGAAAACGGTCGTCGTCAGGAGCGTATTGTATTGCCCCAGGCTGCACAAATGGATTTTATACGAAGAAGGAAGAAGTACATTTCCATAGGCTGCCACTAAAGGATGAGAAGCTGCTCAAAGCATGGGTTATTTCAATGAAACGGTCCGATCCGCCGCTGAATCAGTACGCACGTGTGTGCAGCGAACACTTTAAAAATGACGATTATGTCCACAAAATGAGGTTTGATGAGTCTGGATGCCTGGTTCAATACAAAACATCGGATTTGAAGCCAGGATCTGTTCCCACAATATTCGATTTCTCAACGTATGCAGTCGGGAACACCGACCGTCCCAGCACGTCGGCCGCGCAAGACAATGACAGTGTCAACAAACGTGAAGTTCGAGCCACCAAACGAGTTGCTTCAGCTGCCGAGAGAGAGGTAAATATTGCAGCACTACCAGATTACTAGCTCACACATGTATTTACTGACACAGTGTGACCTTATTAATTAACGCAATCGCGTCCAAACTAAATGGTAGCTATTATTATGACGTACAATGGAGAATTGGGGGTGTTCTCTAGCTCAACTAATTAAACTGGCATACACACGCTCATCTGTCGAAAACAGCCCTAAAAAGGCTAGTATTGCTGGACTAGGTGTTCAATGGATGGTATTGCCAAGATGTATGAGATGTTGGAAAATAATACAAAATATATGTCAACTGACCACTGGTACATGTGGATAAAACCAAGGTAATGTTTCGGCGGATTCCGGATCGTATGCCACTCTAGTATTTGACCGAATCGGTTCATAAGCATAGGCCATGGGATGCCTGGTAACTGTAGATGCTTCCACATCAATGTCATCTCCCGACGAATAGTCAAATTCATCGTTCAAAACGCCGATCTCATTACAAAATTCCTCCATCGCTGCCATATCTGCTACGTTGTGTTGACTTCCGGTATGGATACCCGGAGCGAGGACCCACACAGTGACGTCACCATTTGGGACTCCCCTAATGGCAGCGGCCTGGTCCCGGAATTCCCCACCCGGCCGGCGGATAATTAATTTTCTTTTGGCGAGTAATATCATATACAATAAATATTACGATCAATATCCATTGTAAAATGAATAAACTACCGGAATATGAAAGCTGTAATGGTGTTTCCTTTCCCTTTAAACAACATCTTCCATTTCTTTTCACACAATACGTCTCCTTGCAGTATCAACACTAATGCGGCTGACTTTTATATTTGATCCAATTAGTAGATGGTCTGTATTTACACAATAACGGTGCACAGCTGATATAAAGGGACTTGTTGTTGAATAAGTTATATTTGATGAAAACATTTAAATATTAAGAGTAGCCTACATACAAAATAGGGGGAAAGTAGAAGGCATGATAGAAATATAAAATATCAAGAAGATACTGCTGCCCATTATGGACACAATCAATTTTCACCCATTTATTAATTATCTGTTTTGAATTCGATATCCCCTAAACCTCCAGGGGTGTACGCAGTTTAATACTGGCAACTTCTAATTGTGGAAAATACGAAAACGTCTTTTAAAACTACAATTCCCAGTAGAGACGTGCCATAGAACATGTTGCGATACACACAATAGCCAGCATTTGTATTTCTGGGGGGTGCTGGGCTGGACCCGTCCAATTCCGTCCCGCCTCGACCATTACTGGTCAAACATCACCTTCACTTTGGACTATGTGACTGTTGCCAGCATCCATAGTAAATAAAGAATCAGTGATCTACTTATTTATTTATGAGCGACTAACAGTCCTTAGGCCTATTACAGCCATATCCTATTGATTGATTTGAATTCCAGTTTTTGGAAAGTCTGCCGTCGTTCCATTCCATTTCAAAGAGCTATTTGATGCTCGGCGTAACCTTGTCGCACTGCCACTCCAACATCCAATCATAGGGCTTGAGGACTAATCACGGGGTTTGTAAAGCAAGGCGGATGTTGTAGTCCCAAACGATAGCTGGGGATTCTGGGTAGTGTAGTGTCTTCGGAAACTGTAGTGTCCTAAACTCCTAAAAAACTATTTGTTTCTCTGAATCGAAGGTTAAAACACAAAAGTACTGTACACAATTTAAACCAATCAATATTGTGTAATTAACAAGGATAAACTGATGTTTTGTAGTGGATGAGTAATGCAGATATCACTGTGTAATCATTTGACAGTGAGGGGAATATATCCGGTTTTATATGAAAACTTTGAGACCGGAAATACTGTTTTCACCCCGTGAGGGGTTGACGCTAACTTACATGGAAGCTGTCGCATATACACGTTATCCTGGCGAGACCTCAAATCATCTTCGTAATATCTATCAAACTATAGATCCTACACTTCCACTGGACGTGGATTACAAAAGTACAATATACACTTCTCGCTAGAAATCTAATCAAAAAGCATTTAATGGCCAAACTATTCCACAATTTAGGATTTTCCAGAGAGGGTATTTGTGAATAAACGACCCTCCGGAGCGTTTGCAATCAACGGGAGCATGTTGTTTCTTACACAACCACTAGAGGTGCTACACTTTAAAACGTGACTCTGGGTCGTATTAAGCTGCTGAACAATCGACCTATATGGTCGTTTTTTGTAGGAGGACAGGTTGCTTTATTTTCAACCTTCCTATTTCTAAAAAAATATACTATCATTTGTTTTAAAAGTAATGTTAATAGAAAAACACTTGTCCAATGTTCAAGAAGCTGAAAAAAATTCAAATACATTCATGACATTGTTAGTGTTGTGATGAACGGGTGATTATACTCCATACATTATTTCCTTCTCAATACCGATGGAATATCTCTCAGCCTGTGGGCACTTGCACTCGGCATAAGCTTCTCAAAACAGACACAACTCTCACTCTGAGTACAAAGGGAATGACTGCACCCCATACTGAATCCGGACCCTCAGGACAATTATTTCCTTATGTAAAAGAAAGGAAACAACCCCTATCCCGAACCGGAAAAGTACATTTGAACATGCACTCCTTTTTCAGCCTCCTACCCAGACAATGTGACTGAACACAAACAAGCTGATAAGTGTGTGGTTGTAGATGAAAGCATAAAATGTACCTGCCACAACAATCTGATGAAAGGTGGAGTTACTACGTCCTAACTTGTTCTGGGCTCCACAGGAATAACTCCCACTGTGTTCAGCTCTGAAGTCAGAGATGTTGAAGATCTGTCCTGAAGCTTTTGGAGAGTCTTCATTCTCCTTGTACCAGGTGTAGTTAGCTGCTGGGTTAGCATCACTGCTACAGGTCAGAGTCACTGAACTGCCCTCCTCTATCTCAGCAGAGGGACTCACTGACACAGAGGGGAGCTTTGGAGCATCTGGGGGAGAAATGTGTAAATGTTATTACAGAAATTCTGGGAAAGAACACATTAATACATTTAATATTACATTTGAAGATGCGTTTTCACATTGGAAGAGCATTTTAACTGATAAAAGTTCATCAAAAGAAAATCAATCAATCAATGTATATGTATATAGCAATACCAGAGAGACTAACTAACACAGAGGGACGCTTTGGAGCATCTAGAGGAAATACAATAAATCAACAAAAGATTACAAATACATCATGTTGAATTGAGTATTGAAATGAGACAGTTATTTGTGTGGGTGCATTTGAAATATGGAAGTGTTTTTGACTGGTATAGCGCTTAAAACACCAATTATGTTTAAATATATTTAGTTCCCTGTATTACTGCTGGCTTGAAAACCCTGGACATAGGAGCAGATTTGGGAGCCAAATGTAAACATGAATGGATTTTCATCATCTACTGTAGCTGCTCTCCATCTCATTGACCTACAGCAGCAGACTGTGAACAACGTGTTCATTGGGTGCACGATGCTTTTTAAATCATCTGGGTTTTACTCACATTTCACATCAATAGGGAAGGGATCAGATATTGTACTCCCAAGCAGATTATCAGCTTTACAGTAATACTGTCCAGAGTCAGAGGACTTGATGGAGCTGAGGACAAGACGTGGTCCTTCATTGACAGAAGAAAGGTGTGCATTTTGTTCCTTCATGTACCAGGTGTAGTTAGCTGCTGGGTTAGCATCACTGCTACAGGTCAGAGTCACTGAACTGCCCTCCTCTATCTCAGCAGAGGGACTCACTGACACAGAGGGGAGCTTTGGAGCATTTGGAGGAGATAACATGAACACATTTCACATTTAATTCCACAGTGGAAGATATTTTAATGAGCAATAGTTTAATAAAACACAGAGTGGGTGGTTACCTTAATTTTATCATTTATCAGAAATCTAAACACTTTGAGGGAAAGAGTTAATCTTTATGTAATGGAAGACGTTTCCTTCATAATTCTCGTTTATTCTTCTTTCTAGTAGCATCCCTCGTAGCAAGATTATATTTGATCTATTTTAAAATCAGACAGAAAACCTAGAGCCCTGGTTCAGTGTCTTTGGACACTGCCATGTCTGCTGGCGACCTCTGGTGGGTAAGTAGATAAATGAGTGCAATGATGATATATGTTATACTGTATGTTTATGTTATTATACAAAAACCACTATCTGCTGTGATATCTACAAAGATGCTTTAACTGCATATAACAGAACCATCCGACTAGCAATGAAAGATTATTTTTCCAATATTATCACAGAAAATGCCGAAAATTCCAGAGTCCTTTTCTCCACTATCGATCAGCTGCTAAACACTGTCTCTGCCCCCCCACCCTCCTCAACAGCTAAATGTGAGGAATGTGCTCTATTTTTTGAGAACAAAATAACTTCAATCAGAGCTAGTATCAATACTAGTGGAGGTGGAGATGAAACCAATCTCAGTAGAATATGTAATGTAACCATGAGTAACTTCACATACATCACACTAAGCGAACTGTGTAAAACTGTCTCAGAAGCAAACTCCACAACCTCAGACATTGATCCTATCCCCACAAAATTCTTTACGCGAGTGTTTGATAGCATCTCCAGTCCAGTCCTGGACATTATAAACACATCCCTTAAAACTGGCGTCTTCCCTGATGCCTTTAAAACAGCTGTTGTAAAGCCTCTATTAAAGAAACCTAAATTGGATAACAACACAGTAGCAAACCACAGAGCAATATCAAATCTACCATTTATCAGACTCAGACTGCAAGGAATCTGGGTGTGACCCTAGATAACAACCTGTCCTTCACTGCAAACATCGCTGCTACAACCCGCTGCTGCAGATCCACGCTTTACAACATCAGGAGGATACGTCCCCAGCTGACCCAGAAAGCCACGCAGGTTCTGGTCCAGGCTCTCGTCATCTCACGCCTAGACTACTGCAACTCCCTCCTGGCTGGTCTACCTGCATGTGCCATCCGACCTCTGCAGCTCATCCAGAATGCAGCGGCTCGTCTGGTCTTCAACCTTCCTAAATTCTCCCACACCACGCCGCTCCTCCGCTCCCTCCACTGGCTTCCGGTAACCGCTAGAATCCACTTCAAGACAATGGTACTTGCGTACCATGCTGCGAATGGGTCTGGCCCTTCCTACATCCAGGACATGGTTAAACTGTACACCCCAGCACGTGCACTCCGCTCTGCATCAACCAAACGGCTCGCTGCACCCTCGCTGCGAAGGGGACCCAAGTTCCCATCAGCAAAAACACGTGGGTTTGCTATCCTGGCTCCAAAATGGTGGAATGAGCTCCCCATTGACATCAGGACAGCAGATAGCTTACACACCTTCCGGCGCAGACTGAAAACTCATCTCTTTCGACTCCACTTCGAGCAATAGAACTATTAACAAAGCACTTATATACTAATAAAGGACTGGCTTACCTAAAGCCAGTTGAGTAGCACTTGAAATGTTTTTGCTCTATGAAACCTGATGTACTTATATTATTCTGTTTTCTTCAAGTTTCTATTTTGTTGGTCGAACGCACTTATTGTAAGTCGCTTTGGATAAAAGCGTCAGCTAAATGTAATGTAATTTAATGTTATCAGTAAAATATTGGAAAGAATTGTCTCAGTCCAAATCAATTCCTATCTTAAAGAAAACAACATCTTAGAAGTATTTCAGTCAGGTTTCAGAAGATACCACAGTACGGAAACTGCACTCACAAAGGTAATTAGTGACCTCAGACTCAACTCTGATGCAAATAAAATCTCCATCCTTATCCTATTAGATCTCAGTGCAGCTTTTGATACTATTGATCACAACATCCTAATAAATCGACTTGAAAAGCTTATTGGTTTCTCTGGTTGCGTGCTGAACTGGATGAAAACATATATCAGAGGAAGGATGTTCTATATTAGTCTAGGAGGCCATACATCAGAGAAACATGAAAGCCGCTACGGGGTTGCACAAGGGAGCTGTTTAGGTCCATTACTCTTTTCTCTCTATATGTTACCGCTCGGCGACATCATCAGAGAGTATGGTATAGATTTCCACAGCTATGCGGATGATACACAATTGTACATATCCGCTGAACCAAATGATGTGGCAGCCATAAACTCCATTACCAACTGCCTGACAGCAATAAACAAATGGATGAACGATAACTTTCTTAAATTGAATGAGGACAAAACTGAAGTCCTACTTGTTGGCCCCACATCAAAAAGAGAGATGCTAACAAATAATCTAGGAAGTTTAACCACTTGGATTAAACCGGAGGTGACAAGTCTCGGTGTCATCCTGGACTCAGATTTGAACTTCAACGCCCTTTTAAACAAAGTGACCAAAATAGCTTTCTTTCATCTCAGAAACATAGCGAAGGTAAGACCATTCATAAATCAAAATGATGCAGAGAAGCTAATTCATGCTTTTATATCTAGCCGACTAGACTACTGCAATGCACTATTCACTGGTCTCTCCAAGAAAGCTATTGGAAGACTCCAGCTCATTCAAAACTCTGCAGCTACTAACGAATACCAAAAGGAGGGAACACATTAGTCCTGTCTTAGCTACTCTACACTGGCTTCCTGTAACTTTTAGAATTGATTTTAAGGTGCTTCTCCTCATATACAAAGCTCTAAATGGACAAGGACCCAGCTACATTGCTGACTCTCTAATGAACTACACACCCACCAGAACACTGCGATCATCAGATGCAGGTCATTTAGAGGTCACCAGAAAGAGTCATAAGAAGATCGGTGATGCAGCCTTTGTAAACTACGCCCCAAAACTGTGGAACACGTTACTCAACAATATTAGGGAAGCCAATACATTAGGCATTTTTAAAAGGCAGCTTAAACCCTATCTCTTTACCAAAGCATTTGACTGATTTTACACTATTATACTGCACTATTCTCTGTGATTGACATTGCACTATTTCTCTATGTTTTATTCCCCATGTTTTTATTTTTAATTATTTTATCCCACTTTATGCTTTGCTCTTGCTGCTTGTTTTACAATGATTTTATGTTTTATTTCTTACTGATGTAAAGCACTTTGAACTGCAATCCCCTGTATGAAAGGTGCTATACAAATATAGTTATTATTATTATTATTATGATTATGATTATGTTAGTGGAAGACTTTGAGTAAACTCACACACTGAAGGAGAGGGGAAGTCCTCATATCCCTTCAAAGCACAGGAATAACTGTCTGCTGACTCATATCTGAAGTTTGCATAAGGAGATGTATTTTCCGTCACTTTCTGTCCATTCTTGAACCAGATGTAGGAAGTATGACCATGTGGACAACTGCTGAGACACTGAAGGAGAGTAGACGATCCTGATCTGCTCACCTGCACCTGGAGATCTGAATAAAGGTAGAATAAAAAAAAAAAAAACATCAATCATGTTTATGTATTGAAATTAAATTAAAATGTTACACTTTTTAGGAGATTTTTTCAGATACCTGTGACGGACAAAGTGACTTGAAGCCCCGAGTATGTATCTTGATTTGTATTGAACTTGAACCAGTACACAGCTGAGTCGCTCTCTCTCAGGTTTTTGATTATCCGATTGCAGATGTTGTTTTCACAGAGATCCTCTACACGACCTGCGTACTCTGAGTCTGTTTTCAGATCTACAGGTTCACCATCTTTCTGTTTCGTAAACCAGAATGTTTTCAGAACTGTGTTATCATTTTGTTTCCATGTAGATGGGTATGTGTAGCTGCAGCTTATCTCCACTGTTGATCCTTTCACTGCACAGATCTCAGTAGAAGAGTAAGTCACTCCCCAGCCATCCTGACCCTGAACCGCTGAAACACAGAGCACACCAGGAACTATGATCAAAGTGAATAACTTAAGTTAACAATTAGTTAACAAACAGTGCATCAAACTACAAATGTGTTTATGGAGTTTTTGTAACCAGAACTTCAAGATCTCTAATTATCAGCAGACATTATAAACATGAATATATCTAACTAGAGCTGAACTGAAAATGAGAACTGTATCACATTTGTATCATACTTTCTAAAATGTAAATATATACATTTTATACACTAGAGAAGGGGAGCACATCAAGTCACCTGTTAATTCCTTTTAAGGCAGTTTATAACTGCTGCAAATACTAATTTATGACTTTGTTGTTTCTAAATTAAACCAGACCATAAGTCCAAACACAAAGTGTTAAGATGCCTGCATGAACAGTAAAAGATTGGGAATATTATTAATTATACAGGTCTGTGCTTTTCTTGTACAGTTCCCTCTCTGTTCGCTCTGTGGTCAGTTTGCTGCTGAGTTAAGTGTGAAAAAACTAAATAAATGCAGAACACTGAGGCGTGAGCAGCTTCTGTCGGATATACAGATTAGAAAAAGAAGAAGACTGCTTTTAACTCAGAGTGTGGGAATATAACACTGAGGTCAGAGAGGAGAGAAGGAACTAGAAGGGTTTGGTGCAGAGTGTAGACATAAGAGAAGTTGAGACAGTATGAAATGACTAGTGAGAAAATATCCCTCAAAAACACTAAAACTTAATAAAAAACAACAATAATTCTTTTAACCAGGGTCATCTTAGAAATAAAACAAAGCAAAGGCTTTCGCAGGGTGAGGAGGGAACAATATTCTCAGTTTACAGCGTGTATGTTCTGGGCACACAGTTACTTTATGCAAAAGACAAAAGCAAATAACGTTGACCAACACAGGAAAGATATTTTTACAATTATCCATTACAAGTAAAAACTTGGTAATATCCAAGTGTTTCAACAAAGTTACACAAAACATATATTTGGAATATTTCTGGAAAGTTGGCATTTCATCCAACTCCGATCCACTTATTTCTACAAATGACCTGATTTTACAAGTCCCACATTTCCCAGAATCCCCTCTGTTCATGTGATGAATGTAAGTGTAGATGTACAGTACCTGACACAGAGAGCAGGAAGACAACTAATCCACTCGCTGCTGCAGTGAAACTCATAGCTGCTCCTCTCATCTCTGTGAGACTATAACACATGTCAGATTAAATAATGTTCACAGGAGGTTTACAGAATCATTACATCAATAAACTGTTTCTACTCACAGTGAAGGAGGAACCATGTGTTCAAAGATGCCTTTCCTCTGTAGCCAATGAGCAGAAGACGGATATCAGGCTGTTAAAAGACTAGATTTCCTTCCTCTTTAGACGATTAATATGCATGAAGAGCCAAACCCCAGTAACACCCACTGCACAGCGTTTTATTGTTTTAAAAAAGTATACACGTTAAAAGAGACTATGGTTGAACATTTGTTTCACTGCCGATATTCCACTGACACCAGAAAAGAGCATTCAAATTAAGAAGAGAAAAACAGTTGATCTCTATGAGCAGTGAGGACGTCACACAGTCTGCAGGTGGAGTGAAGGAACAGGAAGGCATTCGCCTGTTAAACCACGAGGCAGTTTAACTGAACAGGATGAAGAGAACCAAATTAATTATAAGAGAGAATGGAAAATTACTTATCTTTGTTCTTGGTATTTCTTATCTCTGTGGTCAGGTTGCATTTGCTTGCATAGAAATGCAGAACTTCGAGACGTGGGAAACGTACATGCCTGCCAACATGAACCACTCACACATGGACTGCAGGACAGACAATGTTTGAGATGATGTTGATTAGAAAACAATACTTTAAATGACTTTGCCTTGTTTAGGTGGATCAGTTAGAAAAGCAGTGTGCAGAGATGTCTTAAGTTTGACAGAAACTTTCAAATAAAATAAATACTGACCTCACAGCATGCAGCTAAATTCATCACTTACTATCCGCTATGTTTAGATACCACTGGAGGTAAGAGAGGAAATACATGTGTTTGTAGTTTAGGTTTCCTGACCCTTTAAAGCAGACGGTGGAGGGAGCTCTCTGAGTGATGAAGCCTGAATGTGTCTCACTTAAGATCCCCCAGTAGAGGACAGTGAAACATCAGAAACTGAATCAGGACCCTGAGACCACATCTTTCTAACATCAGACACTGATAGATATTTTAACATTGTATGAGTAAAGCTATCTAAATGTTAGCAGTTTACCTGACATTAATCCCAAATAACATTAGTCATCATAGACAGCATATTAGACGACAAGTTCACACTGGTGACCAACACCATTGACATATTGCATCAGCATCAAACTCTTTTGAATAATCAGAATCAGGTTTATTACCAGGTAGGTTTACACGTACGAGGCATTTGAATTGATGTCTTGGTGCATACATAAAAAATAACATGAAAACATATTATAAATAATTAAAAACATAGTAACATATTGCAGTATTTATATAGAAATAGAATGGAATAAAATATGGAATAAAATTCGGCAGTAATAAAAAAAATAAAAATAATGACATATATGGGAGATACACAAAAGCAGCACATATTTGATTTGTTTTGTATTGCTAGCTAATAATTAAACATTATAATTAATTAATTAATTAATTTATGAAAAGTGAAACAGAAAATCTGAAATCTAGAGATTTTTGAAGGTAATCTTTTCCAAACACTCGTCCGATGGTCCTTCACTTGTTGAAGAGCTGGCTGTTGATTTATTCTGATTTGAATCTTACACAGTAACATCTAACAAGGTCTTCTTCTAGTGAGCTTATGGTTCATGGTGTGGAAATCTAAACTGTACATGGAGAGAAATGTGATGTTTTTAGGCTCTCTCTGTTTTAAATAGACTTAATTGTCTCCGTCAGCAGGACAGTTATTAACCAAGACACTGATGAGGATTTTTAAAAGTTATTTATTATGTGGAATTTTAAAAAACAATTTGACAGGACTTTTGTAATATCAACAACTCTGCAGTCTGCATATAAGTAAGCATGTACACATAGTTGAAGCACTAATATAGAGCACCTGACCATCAGCTGGTCTTAACGATAAATCATGTTTGACACCTCGACATGATTCACTTCAAGCTGCCAGCAGCTCATTCTCTAAACCTACAAGCTGCTGCTACTGAAAACTGACTATAAAAGCTTTAAGAGTTGAACGTGAATATATCCACTTTGCACACATCCTGCACAGCCTCGCTCTCCACAGGGACATTTCAAAGTCCTTCTTCTTTGTTTCCATCAGGTGAGCGTCTGAAGAAAATCACAGAGACTTTGTGTAAAGTTACAGCTGGAACTGTGACTCTAAATGTGGAGTGGGCCTGTTTGATCTGATGCAGGAGGCTCTAACCTGACTGGACTTCACACCATGTCTTCCTGCTCCTCTGTGTCTTCTGTCTGTGCTGCAGTGTGTGAGACGTTCTCATACTCAGGATCAGAGTCCAACTGATGAAGAGAGAGAAGACAAAGTGAGGATCCTAATCATGAAACTGTATATATTTTTATGTTTTTAAGAAAAATGTATTATATTTTAAAGTGGAAAAGTTGATGCCATTTCAATTCCACTTAAAACTTGTTTGACTTTCAAAGCATTTATGGGGGGATTTATATCAGTGACATAGTGGAAGAATTGTCAATAAAGCCGCTCTCTCTCACCTCTATCTCTTCAGGTTCATGTGCTCCAGTGGTGGAGCGTGTACGAGTGTTCTTCTTCCTGGATTGTGAAGAACAAATACAACATTTAACATATAAAAGTAAAACTAAAAGGTGTAAATGGTCAGGGAACTCATGTATTTCTATTGTTGTACCTCATCCACAGACACAGGGGAAGCGCAAGAATCAGAATCAAGACCACCGGAGTCATCCTGATGATATTCACTATCATTGTTGAACTCCCTAGAAAGAGCAATATGTGATACGTTTCACAACTTTATTGAACACTCACTGAACACTTCAGGTCTGGTGAATGTAGAGAACTTACCTGTTCCAACACTCAGATGTAAGGTGGAGTTACTACGTCCTAACTTGTTCTGGGCTCCACAGGAATAACTCCCACTGTGTTCAGCTCTGAAGTCAGTGATGTTGAAGATCTGTCCTGAAGCTTTTGGAGAGTCTTCATTCTCCTTGTACCAGGTGTAGTTAGCTGCTGGGTTAGCATCACTGCTACAGGTCAGAGTCACTGAGCTGCCCTCCTCTATCTCAGCAGAGGGTCTTGACAAAGAAGGAGTCCTCGGAGCATCTGGAGGAGATGTGTGAACAGTAAATATTTAGAATGTGTTGCTCACTAGATTAGCTCAAAGGGTATCTACATTATTGAACGCTGAATGTAGCTGCATTTCGAGTCATTACAGAGCATTGAATGAGGAACTCATTCCAAAATCACCCTAACTTGAAGGACAGTTGTTGAGCATTTACTAATCACATTTTGTAGAGTACACGGAAAACACTAAAACATTGACTTTAATTAAATGTATTATGTCAATAAATTAAATATGTTTGCATTAGGTGAATTGAAAGCAATAATATTAAGTTGAACCTAATATTTTTCATTTAAAATGTATATTATTGCTTTCAACCAACCTAATACAATTATGTGTAATTTGTTGACATAATACATTTAATTAAAGTCAACGTTTCCGTTTTTTCACTGTAGCTAAGAAATATATTTTAGAGAAACAACCGTTAGATATTATATAAATGAATTAATATTTACTGTAAATAATTGTTCATGGGTATTTCTGAATTCTTATTGGTCATAATAAAGTAATGATTTGTCATTGGTTAAATGTCGTTTAGTGTATCACTTAATCAAGTCACAACTATGAATTGAGTCATGGAATTTAAGGATGTAGAGATAGCCTTGTAAAGTTAATAACAGTAAATATTAGTTAAATATAACAATATTTAACAGTCGTTCCTCAATGATGTCATCATTAGCAACTCTATCAAATGTGATTAGAAGTTACTGCCAGTTCACTTTTCGTTACCCGCTTGTTCCCTGGATCCCATGTAATGTAAAGCAAGCTGAGCTGAAGAAAGTAGTGATGATAAGTAACATCTTCTCTAGAAACAACTAGACAGATATAAGCTTGTTATCTTTAAATGAACTGTCTTACTCACATTTCACGTCAATAAAGGTGTTTGCAGATGTGCTCCTCCCCTGCGAGTTCTCAGCTATACAGAAATACTGTCCAGAGTCAGAGGACTGGATGGATCTGAAGACAAGACGTGGTTCTTTTTTGAAAAGAGGAACGTTTGCATTTCCATTCTCCTTGAACCAGGTGTAGTTAGCTGCTGGGTTAGCATCACTGCTACAGGTCAGAGTCACTGAGCTGCCCTCCTCTATCTCAGCAGAGGGACTCACTGATACAGAGGGGACCTTTGGGGCATCTGGAGGAGATGTGTTTAAAGTTATTAACATGGAAGGGCAGATATAACGGCAACTTGCAAATGTCCAGAGACACAAAGCAGGAAACGTTTTTCACAAACACAATGCAAAAACTGTTTAAGCTTTGGAGCATCTGGAGGAGATAACATGAAACCATTTCACATTTAATTCCAGAGAGGGACACTTTAAATGAACAATAGTTTAATAAAACACAAAGTGGGTGGTTCACTTGATTTGAATGAATGTAGCTGCATTTCGAGTCATTGCAGAGCATTGAATGAGGAACTCATTCCAAAAGAACCCTAACTTGAAGGACAGTTGTTGAGTATTACTACTAATACTAATCGCATTTCGTAGAGTACACTGAAGAATCTAATTGACTTTAATTTAATGTATTATGTCAATTAATTCAAGTGAGTTGAAAGCAATAATATTAAGTTGAACCTAGTATTTGTCATTTAAAATGTATATTATTGCTTTCAACCAACCTAATACAATTATGTGTCATTTGTTGACATAATACATTTAAGTCAACGTTTCAGTTTTTTCACTGTAGGAATATATTTGTCACGATCTGTCTGTGTTGTGTTTTGTCTTGTCTAGATCTGTCTGTGTGTGTTCCCTCCTACCTGTTTACTTGATTGTGTTCACCTGGTGCCCCCATGTTTTCTCCTCCCTCCTCACCTGTCTCTTGTTTCGTTGATTAGTCTTTTTTTTTTTCAAGTTTATTTATATAGCACTTTTCATCACAAGGCAATTCAAAGTGCTTTACAAAAAAAATGAAAGACATTAAGAAAATGGCATTTAAAACCAGTCATTAAAAAGAAAAGCTAATAAAATAAACATTAAAAGAAAAAAATACATGGATAAAAGTTACAGTGCAGTCTAAGATATGAATAGTTCAATTAAAAGCAGCGACAAAAAGAAAAGTCTTCAGCCTGGATTTAAAAGTAGTCAGAGTTGCAGCGGACCTGCAGGTCTTGTGTGTATTTAAGTTCTGTTTTTGCTGTCTGTCATTGTTGGTTTCTCGTTTGTCTGAGACTGTGTTCTCAGGGTAGTGTTCTGTCTTTTGTCACATACACCTTGAAATAAAGGTATTTTTCTCTGTTCAACCTGCATTTGGGTCCTGCCTGTTTCACTAGCCCTAACAATATTATAGAGAAACAACCTTTAGATATTATGTACATGAATTAATATGTACTGTAAATAATTGTTTATGGGTATTTCTGAATGGTTATGAGTCATAATAAAGTAATGATTTGTCATTGGTTGAATGCCGTTTAGTGTATCACTTAATCAAGTCACAACTATGAATTGAGTCATGGAATTTAAGGATGTAGAGATAGCCTTGTAAAGTTAATAACAGTAAATATTAGTTAAATATAACAATATTTAACAGTCGTTCCTCAATGATGTCATCATTAGCAACTCTATAAAATGTGATTAGAAGTTACTGCCAGTTCACTTTTCGTTACCCGCTTGTTCCCTGGATCCCATGTAATGTAAAGCAAGCTGAGCTGAAGAAAGTAGTGATGATAAGTAACATCTTCTCTTGAAACAACTAGACAGATATAAGCTTGTTATCTTTAAATAAACTGTCTTACTCACATTTCACGTCAATAAAGGTGTTTTCAGATGTGCTCCACCCCAGCTTGTTCTCCGCTCTACAGAAATACTGTCCAGAGTCAGAGGACTGGATGGATCCGAAGAAAAGCTGTGGTCGTTCCCTGAGAATACGAACGTTACGATTTCCATTCCTCTTGTACCAGGTGTATTTAGCTGCTGGGTTAGCATCACTGCTACAGGTCAGAGTCACTGAGCTGCCCTCCTCTATCTCACCAGAGGGACTCACTGACACAGAGGGAAGCTTTGGAAGATCTGGAGGAGATGTGTGAACAGTAAATATTTAGAATGTGTTGCTCACTAGATTAGCTCAAAGGGTATCTACATTATTGAACGCTGAATGAAGCTGCATTTCGAGTCATTACAGAGCATTGAATGAGGAACTCATTCCAAAATAACCCCAACTTGAAGGACAGTTGTTGAGCATTTACTAATCACATTTTGTAGAGTACACTGAAAACACTAAAACATTGACTTTAATTAAATGTATTATGTCAATAAATTGAGTTGAGTTGAAAGCAATAATATTAAGTTGAACCTAATATTTTTCATTTAAAATGTATATTATTGCTTTCAACCAACCTAATACAAATTTGTGTAATTTGTTGACATAATACATTTAATTAAAGTCAACATTTCAGTTTTTTCACTGTAGCTAAGGAATATATTTTAGAGAAACAACCGTTAGATATTATGTAAATGAATTAATGTATACTGTTAATAATTGTTCATGGGTGTTTCTGAATTATTTTAGTTCTTAATAAAGTAATGATTTGTCATTCGTTAAATGCCTTTTAGTGCATTATTTAAACAAGTCAAAACGATGAATTGAGAAATGGAATTTAAGGATTTAGACAGGGACGTGCACAGGTACGGGCTAATGTTGCCCGGGCAACGGCCCGTTTGGCTGACCTGCCCCTCTGGATAGAGCGAGAGTTTGTTTTTCTTTTTTCTGTTGTGGCCGAATCAACATAATAAGCCCACAATTAGTATTGTAGCGTCTCGCTGCGGGAAACACACTTTGTCAGCGCTGTCATCTGCCGGTGCGTTAAGACCACCTCAGTGTCGGATTTTGGAAACTTGCTTTTGAGTTGTCTCATGGGCATGGCAGTTAGGGTATAAGGGACAACCCAGGGGACTTTACTTCCTCCTGATACCGGCGGTTATTTACAAAAAGACACCTAAATATAGCGCCTACTTGTTGTTATTGTGCTTCTGTCTTTCTTTTTCTTTTCATCTGTAAACTCCCTCAACAGGGCCACTCGCTCTCTTTTCTTGATCGCCCTCTCACGGGTGAAAACTTCACTGTCCCGCTTCATGTAGGATTTCTGCCATGTCTCCACTTTAGTTTGACCATCTCCGTTATTAAGTTATGGAATACTAAATAAATAAGTAATTGGATACCTTAACATTACTGCACTCATAAAGAATGATAAGAATATGAATAATGCGTATTGAACTGGTTTAATTAATTAGTTAGTTTATTTAAGGTAATTAGTTAGAGGCCCTATTGTATCAGTATGTCTGGACTGCACAGCAGTTACAATGGTCAAACTACATTAGAACATAATTGTCCCCATTGTGTCTTTAATAGTTACTAACATTCGATATTTGAATGAGATATGGACCGCAAAACAAAAAATGTCCCTGGTTTTCATTTTTAAAATCAAGTCACCGAATGCAAGTATAGTCGCCATAGCTTATTTTGTTATGAGATGTGAATTACTGTTCAATTTAGTTGATGTAATTTTTTTTCGGGGGGAGGCCCTTTTTCCAGTTAAGAGCAATAGCCCCTCCAAATGTCTGTGCACGTCCCTGGATGTAGAGATAGCCTTGTACAGTTAATAACAGTAAATATTAGTTAAATATAACAATATTTAACAGTCGTTTCTCAATGATGTCATCATTAGCAACTCTATCAAATGTGATTAGAAGATACTGCCAGTTCACTTTTCGTTACCCGCTTGTTCCCTGGATCCCATGTAATGTAAAGCAAGCTGAGCTGAAGAAAGTAGTGATGATAAGTAACATCTTCTCTAGAAACAACTAGACAGATATAAGCTTGTTATCTTTAAATAAACTGTCTTACTCACATTTCACGTCAATAAAAGTGTTTGCAGATGTGCTCCTCCCCTGCGAGTTCTCAGCTATACAGAAATACCGTCCAGAGTCAGAGGACTGGATGGATCTGAAGACAAGACGTGGTTCTTTTTTGAAAAGAGGAACGTTTGCATTTCCATTCTCCTTGAACCAGGTGTAGTTAGCTGCTGGGTTAGCATCACTGCTACAGTTCAGAGTCACTGAGCTGCCCTCCTCTATCTCAGCAGAGGGACTCACTGATACAGAGGGGACCTTTGGGGCATCTGGAGGAGATGTGTTTAAAGTTATTAACATGGAAGGGCAGATATAATGGCAACTTGCAAATGTCCAGAGACACAAAGCAGGAAAAGTTTTTCACAAACACAATGCAAAAACTGTTTAAGCTTTGGAGCATCTGGAGGAGATAACATGAAACCATTTCACATTTAATTCCAGAGAGGGACACTTTAAATGAACAATAGTTTAATAAAACACAAAGTGGGTGGTTCACTTGATTTGAATGAATGTAGCTGCATTTCGAGTCATTGCAGAGCATTGAATGAGGAACTCATTCCAAAATAACCCTAACTTGAAAGACAGTTGTTGAGTATTACTACTAATACTAATCGCATTTCGTAGAGTACACTGAAGAATCTAATTGACTTTAATTAAATGTATTATGTCAATTAATTCAAGTGAGTTGAAAGCAATAATATTAAGTTGAACCTAGTATTTGTCATTTAAAATGTATAGTATTGCTTTCAACCAACCTAATACAATTATGTGTCATTTGTTGACATAATACATTTAAGTCAACGTTTCAGTTTTTTCACTGTAGGAATATATTTGTCACGATCTGTCTGTGTTGTGTTTTGTCTTGTCTAGATCTGTCTGTGTGTGTTCCCTCCTACCTGTTTACCTGATTGTGTTCACCTGGTGCCCCCGTGGTTTCTCCTCCCTCCTCACCTGTCTCTTGTTTCGTTGATTAGTCTTTTTTTTCATTTTTTTTCAAGTTTATTTATATAGCACTTTTCAACACGAGGCAATTCAAAGTGCTTTACAAAAAAAATGAAAGACATTAAGAAAATGGCATTTAAAACCAGTCATTAAAAAGAAAAGCTAATAAAAGAAACATTAAAAGAAAAAATACATGGATAAAAGTTACAGTGCAGTTTACGATCTGAATAGTTCAATTAAAAGCAGCGACAAAAAGAAAAGTCTTCAGCCTGGATTTAAAAGTAGTCAGAGTTGCAGCGGACCTGCAGGTCTTGTGTGTATTTAAGTTCTGTTTTTGCTGTCTGTCATTGTTGGTTTCTCGTTTGTCTGAGACTGTGTTCTCAGGGTAGTGTTCTGTTTTTTGTCCCATACACCTTGAAATAAAGGTATTTTTCTCTGTTCAACCTGCATTTGGGTCCTGCCTGTTTCACTAACCCTAACAATATTATAGAGAAACAACCTTTAGATATTATGTACATGAATTAATATGTACTGTAAATAATTGTTCATGGGTATTTCTGAATTGTTATTGGTCATAATAAAGTAATGATTTGTCATTGGTTGAATGCCGTTTAGTGTATAACTTAATCAAGTCACAACTATGAATTGAGTCATGGAATTTAAGGATGTAGAGATAGCCTTGTAAAGTTAATAACAGTAAATATTAGTTAAATATAACAATATTTAACAGTCGTTCCTCAATGATGTCATCATTAGCAACTCTATAAAATGTGATTAGAAGTTACTGCCAGTTCACTTTTCGTTACCCGCTTGTTCCCTGGATCCCATGTAATGTAAAGCAAGCTGAGCTGAAGAAAGTAGTGATGATAAGTAACATCTTCTCTTGAAACAACTAGACAGATATAAGCTTGTTATCTTTAAATAAACTGTCTTACTCACATTTCACGTCAATAAAGGTGTTTTCAGATGTGCTCCACCCCAGCTTGTTCTCCGCTCTACAGAAATACTGTCCAGAGTCAGAGGACTGGATGGATCCGAAGAAAAGCTGTGGTCGTTCCCTGAGAATACGAACGTTACGATTTCCATTCCTCTTGTACCAGGTGTATTTAGCTGCTGGGTTAGCATCACTGCTACAGGTCAGAGTCACTGAACTGCCCTCCTTTACCTCACCAGAGGGACTCACTGACACAGAGGGAAGCTTTGGAAGATCTGGAGGAGATGTGTGAACAGTAAATATTTAGAATGTGTTGCTCACTAGATTAGCTCAAAGGGTATCTACATTATTGAACGCTGAATGTAGCTGCATTTCGAGTCATTATAGAGCATTGAATGAGGAACTCATTCCAAAATAACCCCAACTTGAAGGACAGTTGTTGAGCATTTACTAATCACATTTTGTAGAGTACACTGAAAACACTAAAACATTGACTTTAATTAAATGTATTATGTCAATAAATTGAGTTGAGTTGAAAGCAATAATATTAAGTTGAACCTAATCTTTTTCATTTAAAATGTATATTATTGCTTTCAACCAACCTAATACAAATATGTGTAATTTGTTGACATAATACATTTAATTAAAGTCAACATTTCAGTTTTTTCACTGTAGCTAAGGAATATATTTTAGAGAAACAACCGTTAGATATTATGTAAATCAATTAATGTATACTGTTAATAATTGTTCATGGGTGTTTCTGAATTCTTTTAGTTCATAATAAAGTAATGATTTGTCATTCGTTAAATGCCTTTTAGTGCATTATTTAAACAAGTCAAAACGATGAATTGAGAAATGGAATTTAAGGATTTAGACAGGGACGTGCACAGGTACGGGCTAATGTTGCCCGGGCAACGGCCCGTTTGGCTGACCTGCCCCTCTGGATAGAGCGAGAGTTTGTTTTTCTTTTTTCTCTGTTGTGGCCGAATCAACATAATAAGCCCACAATTAGTATTGTAGTGTCTCGCTGCGGGAAACACACTTTGTCAGCGCTGTCATCTGCCGGTCCGTTAAGACCACTTCAGTGTCGGATTTTGGAAACTTGCTTTTGAGTTGTCTCGTGGGCATGGCAGTTAGGGTATAAGGGACAACCCAGGGGACTTTACTTCCTCCTGATACCGGCGGTTATTTACAAAAAAACACCTAAATATAGCCTACTTGTTGTTATTGTGCTTCTGTCTTTCTGTGTCTTTTCATCTGTAAACTCCTTCAACAGGGCCACTCGCTCTCTTTTCTTGATCGCCCTCTCACGGGTGAACACTTCACTGTCCCGCTTCATGTAGGATTTCTGCCATGTCTCCACTTTAGTTTGACCATCTCCGTTATTAAGTTATGGAATACTAAATAAATAAGTAATTGGATACCTTAACATTACTGCACTCATAAAGAATGATAAGAATATGAATAATGCGTATTGAACTGGTTTCATTAATTAGTGAGTTTATTTAAGGTAATTAGTTAGAGGCCCTATTGTATCAGTATGTCTGGACTGCACAGCAGTTACAATGGTCAAACTACATTAGAACAGAATTGTCCCCATTGTGTCTTTAATAGTTACTATTTGAATGAGATATGGACCACAAAACAAAAAATGTCCCTGGTTTTCATTTTTAAAATCAAGTCACCGAATGCAAGTATAGTCGCCTTAGCTTATTTTGTTATGAGATGTGAATTACTGTTCAATTTAGTTGATGTAAAAAAAAATCGGGGGGAGACCCAATTTAAGGATTTAGACAGGGACGTGCACAGGTACGGGCTAATGTTGCCCGGGCAACGGCCCGTTTGGCTGACCTGCCCCTCTGGATAGAGCGAGAGTTTGTTTTTCTTTTTTCTGTTGTGGCCGAATCAACATAATAAGCCCACAATTAGTATTTTAGTGTCTCGCTGCGGGAAACACACTTTGTCAGCGCTGTCATCTGCCGGTGCGTTAAGACCACTTCAGTGTCGGATTTTGGAAACTTGCTTTTGAGTTGTCTCGTGGGCATGGCAGTTAGGGTATAAGGGACAACCCAGGGGACTTTACTTCCTCCTGATACCGGCGGTTATTTACAAAAAAACACCTAAATATAGCCTACTTGTTGTTATTGTGCTTCTGTCTTTCTGTGTCTTTTCATCTGTAAACTCCTTCAACAGGGCCACTCGCTCTCTTTTCTTGATCGCCCTCTCACGGGTGAACACTTCACTGTCCCGCTTCATGTAGGATTTCTGCCATGTCTCCACTTTAGTTTGACCATCTCCGTTATTAAGTTATGGAATACTAAATAAATAAGTAATTGGATACCTTAACATTACTGCACTCATAAAGAATGATAAGAATATGAATAATGCGTATTGAACTGGTTTCATTAATTAGTGAGTTTATTTAAGGTAATTAGTTAGAGGCCCTATTGTATCAGTATGTCTGGACTGCACAGCAGTTACAATGGTCAAACTACATTAGAACAGAATTGTCCCATTGTGTCTTTAATAGTTACTATTTGAATGAGATATGGACCACAAAACAAAAAATGTCCCTGGTTTTCATTTTTAAAATCAAGTCACCGAATGCAAGTATAGTCGCATTAGCTTATTTTGTTATGAGATGTGAATTACTGTTCAATTTAGTTGATGTAAAAAAAAATCGGGGGGAGACCCAATTTAAGGATTTAGACAGGGACGTGCACAGGTACGGGCTAATGTTTCCCGGGCAACGGCCCGTTTGGCTGACCTGCCCCTCTGGATAGAGCGAGAGTTTGTTTTTCTTTTTTCTGTTGTGGCCGAATCAACATAATAAGCCCACAATTAGTATTGTAGTGTCTCGCTGCGGGAAACACACTTTGTCAGCGCTGTCATCTGCCGGTGCGTTAAGACCACTTCAGTGTCGGATTTTGGAAACTTGCTTTTGAGTTGTCTCATGGGCATGGCAGTTAGGGTATAAGGGACAACCCAGGGGACTTTACTTCCTCCTGATACCGGCGGTTATTTACAAAAAAACACCTAAATATAGCCTACTTGTTGTTATTGTGCTTCTGTCTTTCTGTGTCTTTTCATCTGTAAACTCCTTCAACAGGGCCACTCGCTCTCTTTTCTTGATCGCCCTCTCACGGGTGAACACTTCACTGTCCCGCTTCATGTAGGATTTCTGTCATGTCTCCACTTTAGTTTGACCATCTCCGTTATTAAGTTATGGAATACTAAATAAATAAGTAATTGGATACCTTAACATTACTGCACTCATAAAGAATGATAAGAATATGAATAATGCGTATTGAACTGGTTTCATTAATTAGTGAGTTTATTTAAGGTAATTAGTTAGAGGCCCTATTGTATCAGTATGTCTGGACTGCACAGCAGTTACAATGGTCAAACTACATTAGAACAGAATTGTCCCCATTGTGTCTTTAATAGTTACTATTTGAATGAGATATGGACCACAAAACCAAAAATGTCCCTGGTTTTCATTTTTAAAATCAAGTCACCGAATGCAAGTATAGTCGCCTTAGCTTATTTTGTTATGAGATGTGAATTACTGTTCAATTTAGTTGATGTAAAAAAAAATCGGGGGAAGGCCCTTTTTCCAGTTAAGAGCAATAGCCCCTCCAAATGTCTGTGCACGTCCCTGGATGTAGAGATAGCCTTGTAAAGTTAATAACAGTAAATATTTGTTAAATATAACAATATTCAACAGTCGTTCCTCAATGATGTCATCATTAGCAACTCTATCAAATGTGATTAGAAGTTACTGCCAGTTCACTTTTCGTTACCCGCTTGTTCCCTGGATCCCATGTAATGTAAAGCAAGCTGAGCTGAAGAAAGTAGTGATGATAAGTAACATCTTCTCTTGAAACAACTAGACAGATATAAGCTTGTTATCTTTAAATAAACCGTCTTACTCACATTTCACGTCAATAAAGGTGTTTGCAGAGGGCCTCCTCCCCTGCGAGTTCTCAGCTCTACAGAAATACTGTCCAGAGTCAGAGGACTTGATGGATCTGAAGACAAGCTGTGGTTCTGTAGTGAGAAGAGGAAGGTTTGCATTTCCATTCTTCTTGTACCAGGTGTATGTAGCTGCTGGGTTAGCTTCACTGCTACAGGTCAGAGTCACTGAACGGCCCTCCTTTATCTCACCAGAGGGACTCACTGACACAGAGGGGAGCTTTGGAGCATCTGGAGGAGATGTGTGAACAGTAAATATTAAGAATGTGTTGCTCACTAGATTAGCTCAAAGGGTATCTACATTATTGAACGCTGAATGAATCTGCATTTCGAGTCATTACAGAGCATTGAATGAGGAACTCATTCCAAAATAACCCTAACTTGAAGGACAGTTGTTGAGCATTTACTAATCACATTTTGTAGAGTACACTGAAAACACTAAAACATTGACTTTAATTAAATGTATTATGTCAATAAATTAAATGTTTTTGCATTAGGTGAATTGAAAGCAATAATATTAAGTTGAACCTAAAAAATTTCATTTCAAATGTATATTATTGCTTTCAACCAACCTAATACAATTATGTGTAATTTGTTGACATAATATATTTAATTAAAGTCAACGTTTCTGTTTTTTCACTGTAGCTAAGAAATATATTTTAGAGAAACAACCGTTAGATATTATATAAATGAATTAATGTATACTGTAAATAATTGTTCATGGGTATTTCTGAATTCTTATAGGTCAAAATAAAGTAATGATTTGTCATTGGTTGAATGCCGTTTAGTGTATCACTTAATCAAGTCACAACTATGAATTGAGTCATGGAATTTAAGGATGTAGAGATAGCCTTGTAAAGTTAATAACAGTAAATATTAGTTAAATATAACAATATTCAACAGTCGTTCCTCAATGATGTCATCATTAGCAACTCTATAGAATGTGATTAGAAGTTACTGCCAGTTCACTTTTCGTTACCCGCTTGTTCCCTGGATCCCATGTAATGTAAAGCAAGCTGAGCTGAAGAAAGTAGTGATGATAAGTAACATCTTGTCTTGAAACAACTAGACAGATATAAGCTTGTTATCTTTAAATAAACTGTCTTACTCACATTTCACGTCGATAAAGGTGTTTGCAGAGGGCCTCCTCCCCTGCGAGTTCTCAGCTATACAGAAATACTGTCCAGAGTCAGAGGAGTGGATGGAGCTGAGGACAAGCTGTGGTCGTTCACTGAGAGGAGGAAGGTCCGTATTGCCATTCCTCTTGTACCAGGTGTAGCTAGCTGCTGGATTAGCTTCACTGCTACAGGTCAGAGTCACTGAACCGCCCTCCTTTATCTCAGCAGAGGGACTCAGTGACAAAGAAAGGCGCCTCGGAGGATCTGGAGGAGATGTGTGAGCAGTAAATATTAAGAATGTGTTGCTCACTGCATTAGCTCAAAGGGTATCTACATTATTGAACGCTGAATGAACTGTAGCTGCATTTTGGACTTCGAACACGGTTTGACAAAATGCTTGTTGGACGGATTTAACCTTTGTCCAAAACGTGCACAACATTGAAACTTTACACCACAATAAGGTACACTTGATTTGTAGTCGATACAGAGCAACGAATGGAGACTGATGTTAATCACTATGAACTCAAATGTATTATTGAAGATTATTATAATGTTGAACATCTCTCTCTATGAAAACCTTGTTTTATTTATCAATCAAGTTTTTCTCATCTTTCTGCTGCAACCTTAAATAACATGAACAACAATATAAAACTAAACTCATTTATGATATTTTTCTTCTATGATGATTCTTGGTGCCTGAAGGATTTTCTGTTATTGTTTTACTTTTTTTCTTTCTAAATGAGGTTTCTACTCAAATCTATTGTATCTGTATGTTGCTTCACCTAAGATGGCTTATTTACTGGCTGTAGTTCAGCTTTCTGTAAACTCACACACTGCAGGAGAGGGGAACTTCTCATGTCCTTCAAAAGCACAAGAGATCATGTCTGCAAGTTGAATCCAGTCTTTGTAAGAAGATCTTGTCTGGTCTCGTATTTTCTCGTTGTTCTTGAACCAGACGTAGGAAACACCAGCAGCTGGACTGCAGCTGCTGTGACACTTCAGCTCTGCTAAGGTATAGGACTCCCTGTACGTCTCTGTGATCACCTGCACCTGCAGAGCTGGATATGAGAAAAAGAATAATATAAAATGTCTCAAATTAAACTGATGATAAATGTACATTCCCATTAACACAACAGTCTAAGGTGAACACATATGATAACTCATCCAACAGTAATTACACAAACTCAACTTCCAGTATTTTTTTATTGTACTGTGTATTTTCATCAGTGTGTTGATCAGTACCTGTGACAGTCAGAGTGGTACCAGGTAATCTTCTCCTCCATTCAAAGCTTGGTGTTTTGAATGTGAAGAGATACTGAGCTGAATCTGAGTCTCTCAGGTCAGAGATCCTCAGAGTGGTGCGTCCTCTCTCTGTGTCAAGGATCTGAACACGACCTGCATGGGAGTCTTCACTAAGGTCCTCAGGTTGAGAGGGATTCTGTCCCTGATGACTACGCTCAGGACTGAACCAGAACTTTGATGTAATACAGTCATTACTGCTGTACGTGCAGGAAATGTCCACTGATGATCCGTTGGGGGCGCAGATACTTCCTTGAATGTAAGTCACCGTGTTGCTGTTTTGATCAGTGACACCTGAAACATTAAAACTCATTTTTAAACCATTGTTTTACCAGAGTTGATGAGAAGTCACAAACCCATACAGTTAGCTAAGGCTTCCACTAGATGGTGCTATGTTAGCATAAGGTAGTGAAGTGAACTCACACACTGAAGGGGAGGGAGAGTCCTCATATCCTTTCAAGGCACAGGAATAGCTGTCTAGATAATTAAAGTCGACTTGAAGAGAAGATGTCCCTGTTTGAATCTTTCCTCCGTTCTTGTACCAGACGTAATTATTATCAGGTACAAGACAACTGCTCTGACACTTCAGGTTTGCTCTGCTAGAATATTTGCTTTCCACCTGCACCGAGAGATCTGTATTTGTGAAGAAGGAACAGGAAGGTTATTTAAGAATAAACTCTCAACATTCATGTATATAAAAACACATCACATTTATATAATTTATTCTTAATGTTGAACATTTGGAACTGATTGGTGTTACCTGTGAGAGACAAAGTGACTCCAGGTGAACCACTATATTCTCCTCCTGTTTGGTTTGTTGTGATCCAGAACTTGTACTCAGCTGAGTCGCTCTCTCTCAGGTTTCTGATTCTCAGAGTGCAGATGTTGTTTTCACAGAGATCCTCTACACGACCTCTATACTCTGAGTCTGTTGTCACATCTACAGGTTCACCATCTTTCTTTTTAGTGAACCAGAATGTTTTCTCAAGTGTGTTTTCACCATCATCCCATGTAGATGGGTATGTGTAGCTGCAGCTTATCTCCACTGTTGATCCTTTCACTGCACAGATCTCAGTAGAAGAGCAAGTCACTCCCCAGCCACGCTGACCCTGAACCACTGAAACACAGAGCACATCAGAAACTACAAACACATTCAATCTATAAATTGTTGAGAAATTGCCAGAACAGTACTTTCAACAAAGAATGAGAAAATAAACATTTTACAAACTTTACTGGGATAGAGCAGAAAAACACATGTGAAATCCTTCTTAGGCATTTTAAAAAAAAGGACAAAAAAAGTGTATGCTCAGTTTTACAGTCGGGGCAAAGGAAGATTGGAAAATGCCTTCATAGAAATGAACAGTGAATGATTAGGGATCACATTAATTAGAATAGTGTGAGATTCTCTCTCCAGTTCCCTCTCTGTTCGCTCTGTGGTCAGGTTGCTGCTGAGGTCAGTGTGAACAATAACAATAAATGCAGAACACTGAGGTGTGAGCAGCTTCTGTCGGATATACAGATAAGAAAAAGAAGAAGACTGCTTTAAACTCAGAGCGTGGAAATATAACACTGAGGTCAGAGACGAGAGAAGGAACTAGAAGGGTTTGGTGCAGAGGTCTGATCGATAAGAGTTGAGTCAATATGTTATGACTTAGAATAAGAATATCTCTCTAAATCACTTAAACTTAATAAAAACAGAGCTGGAGATTCTTGAAGTCGTCTTAAGAAAAAAAGCAAAATGTTTTCACAGAGAGGATGGAACAGTTAGTTATGCACTATATTCTCATTTTAACGCTTGTAAAAGTGATAAGCAAACTGATATTTGATGCAGATGATTGGAGCAAAGGACAGCGGCAACGCACGACAAGATCTTCAGAATATCCATCAAAGAAACTAGTAACGTCTTTGAGTTTCTACAATTCTACACACAATTACATTTAAAATGTTTCTGCTAGGTTTGACTTTTACACAAATCCATCCCACTTATTCCCACATGAGACCTGATTTTACAAGTCCCACATTTCCCAGAATCCCCTCTGTTCATGTGATGAATGTAAGTGTAGATGTACAGTACCTGACACAGAGAGCAGGAAGACAACTAATCCACTCGCTGCTGCAGTGAAACTCATAGCTGCTCCTCTCATCTCTGTGAGACTATAAAACATGTCAGATTAAATAATGTTCACAGGAGGTTTACAGAATCATTACATCAATAAACTGTTTCTACTCACAGTGAAGGAGCAACGACGTGTTCAAAGATGCCTTTCCTCTGTCGCCAATGAGCAGAAGACGGATATCAGGCTGTTGAGAGACTAGATTTCCTTCCTCTTTAGATTATTAATATGCATGATGAGCCAAACCCCAGTAACACCCACTGCACAGTAAAGTTTGGTTGTTTAACAAACAATACACTTTTCTTAAACTAAATAAAATCTGGGTAAAGACCCGTTTAGCTGCCTATACTGACTCCTGACAAAAGCATTAGAAAGGATTTTAAATGATAAGGGTGAAACAGTTCATCTCTCTGAGCAGTGAGGACGTCACACAGTCTGCAGGTGGAGTGAAGGAACAGGAAGGCATTAACCTGTGAACCCACGAGACAGTTTGACTGAACAGGATGAAGAGAACCAAATTAATTATAAGAGAGAATGGAAAATGCCATATCATTTCTCTTTGTTTGTTTCTTCTCTGTTCTCTCTGCGGTCAGGTTGCTTCTGTTTCAGAGAAATGCAGAACTCTGAGACGTGAGAAACTCACATGCCTGTTAGTGTGAACCCAACATGAACACACACATCACACACATAATCAAGTGGACTGTAGGATTTGGACACACAGTGTTTAATGATACGAAAAACACATTTTCAATGACTTTGGATGTTTAGGTGGATCAGTTGAATTAACTGTAAACATATGTCAATGTTTACATTTATTAAAACACTTTAACATTTGAAAAACAACCTCACAGCACGCAGCAAACTTTATTATGAATGATTTGCATGTTTAGGAGGTAAGAGAGGACATCAGTACTTTAGTAGTTTTGGGTGAACTGACCCTTTAAAGCAGACAGTGGAGGGAGCTCTCTGAGTGATGAAGCCTGAATGTGTCTCACTTAAGATCCCCCCAGTAGAGGACAGTGAAACATCAGAAACTGAATCAGGACCCGGAAACAATGTACAGTTTAATATTTAACACTGATTGTTTTGGCACATTTAAATGTACTTGTTCGTCGTTATCTCAATGTAGCAGGATAAACTGTTCAGCCCTATCAACACGGGGCAACCTTTCTAAAGAGGGGTCAGTGTCGCTCTTGCTCCCTCTTGCTCTTTGGCACGAAGGCCACTTCCGGGTTCCGTTTACATGCTTTCTCCGATGGCACCGGTGAGTTTGCGGTGGCTGCCGTTTGTTGTATGCTTAGCATGACAAGTAGCATACATACTAAATGTGTATTGCTGGTTGTAGACCCTTGCAGGGATCCTGCAGCCCATGTCTGCTGCTGCTGTTGAACGAAGCTCTCCTGCTGAGTGTCTTAACTTAGCCTGATCGGTAGGTACGCTTTTTGCTTGTCTCATCCTTCCTGAATAATATGAATGTAGTATTATTATCGGAACATCACCTGCGCTGGAAGCCTAATACAGAAAGACGGCTGTTTTGCCTCAACGTCTGTGCTTCACCGCTACACTGCTGCCTGGCGGGTGTTGCTCTTGGCCTGCATCGTCTGTATTGCCTCTTTGTGTCACTGTGCATTACACTACATGACCACATTTTAAACATTGTTATAGTGGACTGTTCGATTAATTTCTGTTTATGATTAGTTATTTCATTGACCCTTTTGAGTTAAACTTGTTTTGTTTATTTAATTCAATATTAAGTAGATTGTTGGGTTAATTTCCGTTTCTTTCTGTTGTCTCTTTGTATTTTCTCCAAATTAATTTAATTGCATCTTGTTATTTTACTAATATATGCCTGTGTATTTTTTCTCTATGCTTGTATGGAATGTTTAATAAAGTGTCAAAGTGTTTAGAAAAGCTAATATAATGTGGATCCAAAAATATGTGGATGTACATTACCTGGCATAGAGAGAAGGACGACAACAAATCCACTCGCTGTTAAACTCATAGCTGCTCCTCTCGTCTCCGTGTGGCTTCAGTGACAATAAAATAAATAAGAAGATTGATGTACACAAGTAAAACCTTCTATACATTAAAAGAAAGGGAGTTCTCACGAACCTTAACGCCCCTCTGTGGGCTTGAAGGTAGAAAGGAGACAGAAAGCAGGGGGTTTAAAACACCACTTCCTTCCTCTTCACATTATTGCTTTACATGGTTTGTTGTTCTGCAGAGAGAGACCAGTTTGTGGTAAACAGAGCACCTCTCCTCACTGACAAGAGAAGACACATCCTAATGTCTTCCTTTATTATAAAAGCAGCCAACGACCAGAGGGAAGATGCTGTCAGGAATGAGGTGCTTCTGTACTTTGGGGGGAAAGCCATTCCAAAGGACAAAAACCCACTCCAATGGTGGAAAGAAAATGAAACAAAGTTCCCCTCCCTGGCTGTTGTGGCGAGATCTTATCTAGCTGCCCCTGCAACATCCACACCTTCTGAACGTCTGTTCTCAGCAGCAGGGAACATTGTGAGCAAAAAAAGAGCAAGCCTCACCAAAGAGCACGTGGACATGCTCACATTCATCCACAGTAATTCAAAGTAGGAGGAGTAGAGTTGTGAGGGAGGAGAGAAGGAGGAAAATGGCCAGTACTTATAATGCAGTAATTGCACACTCTTCATTAGCATGTAAGCTGCCAGAATAGAAGTTAACAGAGTCAGTATCATTGTGCATCAGGTTCTGTGTTGGGACTGTTATATTGTGTTAAACACTCAGGAATGTCTGTACTGTGCACGGCACAGTGTTTGTTTTTGCACTACATTTTTTATCTTTTGTAATTTTGTACAGAAGAGATTTTTTGTTGGACTGTAAGAGTAAACTGGCTGGCCTTTTTATTTTGTATACATTTATTCTACATTTCTTATTTTGCTATGCAATAAAAAAAAACTTATTAAGAATTTTTTGGTATTTATTTGAGATACATTACGTTTTTTTATGAATCGAACAACAGAAAAATAATCGTTAGATTAGTCGACTAATCGATAAAATAATCGCCCGATTAATCGTTTTCAAAATAATCGTTTCCCCCCAGCACTACTCTGCACATTCATCCAGACTTTGCGTTGCAGTCCTAAACATGTCCCAGTCAGTAGAGTCCAAACACGCCTGAAGTTCCTCCATAGCTTTACTGCTCCACTGCCTGAATGTCTTCACTACAGGCTTACACAGCTTGAGTGTTTGCCTGTATGCAGTAATCAGTGGCGGTTCTAGACCAATTTGACTGGGGGGGCCACTGGGGGGCCAGTTATTTTCTGAGGGGGGCACAATAAATGCAGGACGAAAAAGAGAACTAGACAGTATGAAGTAATTGCGCATAAGAAAACAATGCAATACAGTTATTGGTATTTGTTTCAGTACACTTATTTATTTCAGATAGATCTTATAGTTATTACTGTTAGCTTCAGCTTAAGTTATAGTGCAATGTTTGCACTAACACTATATTTATATAAAAATAAAGGCAATGAACAGTTAGATCTCTACTTTACATAAGGGTGTCTGCACAATCTCACATTACAGCAACAAAATCCTGCGTTTTTTGGCAAACCGAGTACCAGAAAATATACATTTAAAAAAAAAAAAAAATGTCATTGTTAGGGGGGCCACAGGGGGGTCAGAGGTCAGTGTTAGGGGGGCACTGGCCGCAGTTGAAGAAAAGAGTTTCCAGAGTGGGAGAACAGTGCTGCAGAATCACTGTCACATCGTTGCACCAGCCAATGTTTGTGTAAAAACATATTCCTCCACCTTTTGATTTGCCAGAGAGCTCAGTGTCACGATCCACTCTGAACAGCTGGAAGCCTCCAGGCTGCAGCGCCAAGTCCGGAATCGATCCACACAGCCAGGTCTCAGTGAAGCACAAAACACAAGATGAAGAAAAGTCTCTGTTTCTACTAACCAGTAGCTGAAGCTCGTCCAGTTTATTGCTTATAGAACCCACGAGAGAAATATTCCGGGTAGCGACGTGCATAGTCCGCGGCTCCGGAAGCGCACGAGTGTCCCGTCCCGTTTCCCTCTCCTGTGGCGTTTGAGTGCTCGAATGCAGGTGAGGGTACCTTTTACGAGAATGTCCAGTAATTCCACGGAAGAACACAGAAAAGTGGGAAAGTAATCCGCTGAAGTTGTTTCTCTAATGTTTAGGAGCTCTTCCCTGGTGAAAGCGTTCGGTGTACAGTATATAAACACTGAATTAACGCACAAGACAAAACAGAGCGCACCAGAACATCGAAGCAGCCATCCATTACATTACATTACATTGCATTTGGCTGACGCTTTTATCCGAAGCCACTTACAATAAGTACAATCGACCAGGAAGACACAAACTTGAAGAAAACAGAATCATATAAGTACATCAGGTTTCATAGAGCCAAACATTTCAAGTGCTACTCAACTGGCTATAGATAAGCCAGTCCTTAATTAGTATAGAAGTGCTCTGTTAGCAGTTCATTGTTAGTAATTCTATCACTCGAAGTGGAGTCGAAAGAGATGAGTTTTCAGTCTGCGCCAGAAGGTATGTAAGCTTTCTGCTGTCCTGATGTCAATGGGGAGCTCATTCCACCATTTTGGAGCCAGGATAGCAAACCCACATGTTTTTGCTGATGGGAACTTGGGTCCCCTTCGCAGCGAGGGTGCAGCGAGTCGTTTGGCTGATGCAGAGCGTAGTGCACGCGCTGGGGTGTACAGTTTAACCATGTCCTGGATGTAGGAAGGGCCAGATCCATTCGCAGCATGATACGCAAGTACCATTGTCTTGAAGTGGATTCTAGCAGTTACCAGAAGCCAGTGAAGGGAGCGGAGTGGTGTGGGAAAATTTAGGAAGGTTGAAGACCAGACGAGCCGCTGCATTCTGGATGAGCTGCAGAGGTCGGATGGCACATGCGGGTAGACTAGCCAGGAGGGAGTTGCAGTAGTCTAGGCGTGAGGTGACGAGAGCCTGGACCAGAACCTGCGTGGCTTTCTGGGTCAGCTGGGGACGTATCTTCCTGATGTTGTAAAGCGTGTATCTGCAGCAACGGGTTGTAGCAGCGATGTTTGCAGTGAAGGACAGGTTGTTATCTAGGGTCACACCCAGATTCCTTGCAATTTGAGTCGGGGAAACAACAGAGGTGCCGATGTTGATCGTCAGGTCAAGAGTGGGACAATCTTTTCCCGGAAGGAAAAGCAGTTCAGTCTTGTCAAGGTTGAGCTTGAGGTGATGAGCAGACATCCACTGAGAGATGTCATCTAGACAAGCAGAGATGCGTGCGACAACCTGGGTCTCTGAGCGGGGAAAGGACAGAATTCATTGGGTGTCGTCAGCGTAGCAGTGGTATGAAAAACCATGCGGGCTAATGACTGATCCGAGCGAGTTTGTGTACAGGGAGAAGAGGAGGGGACCAAGAACAGAGCCCTGAGGGACCCCTGTAGTTAATTGACAAGGGTCGGACTCGGACCCTCTCCAAGTTACCCTGTAGGTACGGTCTTTGAGGTATGAGGTGAGGAGGGAAAGTGCAGAGCCTGAAACTCCAAGTTCTTGGAGAGTGCGAAGGAGGATCTGATGGTTCACCGTGTCGAATGCAGCAGACAGGTCCAACAGGATGATGACAGTGGAGAGGGATGCTGCTTTGGCAGTGTGCAGTTCCTCAGTGACAGCAATGAGAGCAGTTTCTGTGGAGTGACCTGCCTTGAAACCAGACTGGTTCGGATCCAGAAGGTTGTTCTGATGGAGATAGCAGGAGAGTTGTTTAAAGACAGCGCGTTCAAGTGTTTTAGACAGGAACGGGAGGAGAGAGACAGGCCTGTAGTTTATAACATCAGACGGGTTGAGAGTGGGTTTCTTTAGGAGAGGGTTTACTCTTGCCTCCTTAAGACTATTTGGAAAGTGACCAGAAGTTAGAGAAGTGTTGATGAAATGGGTGAGAAACGGTAGAATATCAGGAGCGATAGTCTGAAGGAGGTTTGAAGGGATAGGGTCCAGAGGACAGGTGGTAGGGCGTGCAGAGGTAATGAGGGTAAGAACCTCACTTGGAGAGAGAGGGGAAAAGGAGGTCAGTGTGTGGGTGAAAGGAGGGTCTGGTGACCCAGCGGTGAGTAAAAGAAGAGCGAATATCATCAACCTTTTTTTGTGGTTAACAAAGTCACTTGACAGAAGTGAGGAGGGGGGAGGGGCTTTGGGGGGGTCCAGGAGGGAGGAGAAGATGGAAAATATTTTTTGGGATTGGAATAGGAAGATTGGATCTTATCTTGAAAGAAAGTGCTTTTTGCCTGAGAGATGGAAGCAGAGAAAGAGGAGAGGAGAGCCTGATAGGTTAGGAGGTCGTCACAGTGTTTGGATTTCCACCGTTTCCCGCTCTGCTGCCCTAAGGACGGTTCTATTAGCACGCAGTGCGTCATTTAGCCAGGGAGCAGGAGGGGACTGACGAGCCTGCCGAGATGTGAGAGGACAGAGAGAGTCCAGAGAGGATGAGAGAGTACAGAGGAGAGTTTCTGCAGCAGAGTTTGGAGGCAGGAGTTGGAACGAGTCGGAGGAAGGGAGGGCTGAGAGCACCGATGAGGCAAAGGTAGAGGGGGAGAGGGAACGAAGGTTACGGCGGACAGGTGCAGGATGAGAAGAGATTAGTTTGTTATGTTTGGAAAGGGGTAGAGAGAATGAAATGAAGAAGTGATCGGATGTGTGGAGCGGGTTTACAGAGAGGTTAGAAGTAGTGCAGTTCCTTGAGAATATGAGATCAAGGACATTGCCAGCTTTATGAGTGGGGATGGAGACAGTGAGAAAGCAAAGGCGGTTAACAGAGATGTTAGTTCGTCTATCTTCCCTGACTGGAGGTTGAAGTCTCCGAGAAGTACAGCGGGATGGCCAATTTCAGGGATGTGTGAGAGGAGATTATCTAATTCCTCCAAGAAGTCTCCCAAGGCGCCTGGTGGACGGTAGAGAACAACAATGGTTAATTGTATAGGATGGGTTACTGTGACGGCATGGAATTCAAAGGTGGAAGGAGTGAAGTTAGGAAGCTTGATGAGGGAAAAGCTCCATTTGGGAGAGAGCAGGAGACCAGTGCCACCTCCTCTGCCAGTGGGTCTGGGTGTATGGGAGAAGGAATATGCTGTGGAAAGAGCTGCTGGGGTGGATGTGTTGAATGGAGTAATCCAGGTCTCAGTGAGAGCAAGGAAATCCAGAGACTGCAGGGAAGCGTAGCCAGAGATGAAGTCAGCCTTAGGAACAGCTGACTGGCAGTTCCACAGGCCGCCTGAAACTAGATGTTGGATCTCAGTGGAGCATGTGGGGTAGACGAGAGCAGGCCGGTTATAGCGATTAGGAGATACACGGGGCCAGCGATGATTGCGAGAAGACACGTGAACAGGAATGGAGAAAATACACATGATTATAGCATGAGGGGCTCGAAAACTAAATAAAATAAAAATAAAACACCAGCGGTAATTAGCTCAGTCAGAGGAGGATTTGCCTCCTCTTTGCCACCCTCGGGACTCCCGCAGGACTCCAATGTCTGTCGCTGACGCTCCAGGAAAGAGCTACCTAAAATGGACGCCTGATTGCTGAGTTCTCACAGCTGTGGGGCCACGCCCCTCTAATTAGTTAACTCTCTACAGCTGATGGGCGACAGCAGAGTGTCCCTGCCTATATTGTAATGCAGGCTTGAGTACCCCACTGAGACCTGTGTGACAGGTTCCCTTTGAGCAGATCTGAGATTTAAAATCTCTCAAAAGCGCCGTTTTAGCTACAGTAACTACAGAACAATTATACAGAGTAGAATAAATGAAACAGAGAAGTCAAATTAAACAAGAATATAACTTACAGTGGTTGCTGCGTCAATAGGTAGTGTCGTCACCCGGTCTCGATGCACACTGGCGCCGGTCCGCGGCGCCATCTTTCTATTATCAATGTTCAATGCTGCTGACCCAGTCAAAGTAAAACATACAATAAGATAAAGACTGTTGAATGTATAATCTTGGTGAAGCACATCTTGTATCTATTTAAAAACAAAATCCAAGTTAACCTGGTTATTAAACATTTTACTGTAAAAGAATCACAGACATTTTAGATCATAAATGCAACGCCTGCTGTGTTTATCTGGATGTGTTGACCGTGCTGTACAATGCAGCTGGATCCTCTCCAGAGTCCTGACCTCTGGTCCTGAAAAATAAATGATGAGTTTTTAGTGGTAATAATAATGCAAAGGGAAAATGATATGTGAACAATGTTCCTGTGAGGATCTGCTCACCTCGGGGCAGCACTGCTGAACTTGACGGCAGCGTACTCCGGGACTTCCTGTTGCTCCGTGTGTCTGAGGGGCTGAGCTGCTCTCATGTTGGAGTAAAGAGGATCTGCCCGGTTGTTGGAGAAGTGAACGCTGGCATACTGAAGGTCCTCCTGCTGCTCCGGCTGATCAGGTACACACTGCAGGGAGGAAAACACTTTCAGCTACACATTTTTACATTAATAGGTATTTCATTTAAAAAGATGGCAGCCAGGACAGAAAAGGCCAAAGCAACAGCAGCTGTGGTAATTATTGAAAAATATCCCTGCTTCATAAACATGATGCTGTATGAGAGAAAAGATTAAAGGACAACCTCTGGATGTGCTTGAAATGTACTCATGTCTAAGAGGAGAATCCAAAGAGATTGTGATAGAAATGAACTTTTGTAAAGGATGTAAAATAGCAACACGTCCAGGATCGACGCTTGGTCAGGGTTCTATGGCGTGCAGTTGTGACGCGTCGAGTCTCCTTCAGCTTCAAAAACGGACGCAAAGAGCTTTCAACTGAGATTGCAATGTATTCCCATCGGTGGCGGTATTTGACGCTCAGGGAAGCACCGCATCGGTCCATGTCGGCGACATTTAAAGGCAATGTGAGCGTCCATTCCCATTGGATAACGGAGGATTTTACACCCGGAAGGAAGTATTCTCCTTACTGTCGATTGATTTTACAGTGATATCTGCACTACTCATCAACTCAAACACACCAGACTATCCTTGTTAATTACACAACATTGATTGGTTTAAATTGTGTGCAATGCTTTTGTATTTTTCAAACTCCAAATGTTTTTTCGGAGTTTAGGACGGCACTGCCCAGAATCCTCAGCTATCGTTTGGGACTACACCATGTGCTTTGCTTCACAAACCCCGTGATTAGTCCTCAAGCTCTGTGATTGGATGTTGGAGTGGCATTGCGCGAAGTTTACGCCAAGCGTCAAACAGCACTTTGAAATGGAATGAATCCCATCGACGGCACACTAACCAAAACAGGAATCAAACGTGTCCTACCACCCCCCTCCCCTCCTCAGGTCACAGGCTCCTCCAACAGTGCAACACAATAAAACAGATACACAGAAAAAATAGTGCAAGTAAATAGGTTGCATTTGCTTATAACGACTCATATCAAGGTGTTGCACAAGCTTTTACCAATGGACCTTTCACTAGCAAGGACCAGGGGCCTCATTTCTAACACCGTGCGTAGGAGTCACGTGGGAAGGTTGCTCACGTAGTAGAAATCCAAAAAATAGGTACAGAAATGTTCCGACATTTTCCGATTCACCAAACATTGTGCACCGGCGAGGAAAGTACGTACAGCACTTCCTACGCCGGTTTCCCTTTATAAATCACAATCGACTCGAAATGCGGTGCAGCTTTTGCGGGCTTCACGTAACGCCCACATTTGCCTATAAATAGTCAAAGAAACGCCCATTCATTCATTTTGACTGACTGCATGAAGAAGATCGCAGGAAGTGACGACAGAACAGCTAAAAAAGACATCTCACACCGTGTCAGATTTTGGTTATTTTGGGGAGGTCGAGATAAATCATATTGTTTGGTGGATGCAGTTTGAACCAGAGTAGCAGCATGGAGGTCGGATCGTCACCAAAATAAATAAATAAGTGGTCCGAAAAAGGTTCATGACAAAAACAATACACATAGGCTTCCTCAGGCAGTGTGTTTGTACCGGGGACAGGAGACACCTCCTTGATGAGAGACTGTAAGAAATAATCGGGGAATCCCCCCGGAGTGGAGTCATGACGACTGGTTCTGAATTATGTTTTTGTATTTGGTGGTTTGTGTCCCAGCTGTCGATCAGCTGTGCGCAGCGTCTCCACTGCAGCAACTCTATATCCACCAGTTAAAGGAAATACAACTAATGTGTTGTGTTATATTAGCTGTTCAATTTACCACATATGGTGTTCTTAGTTTCCATACCTCCTGTGTTTTACGAGCGACTTATCAAGTCTTAGCAAACGGCATAAAACACGATTAAACATGATGGTATATAAAACCATGCTCGTATCTACAACCTATAGAAATGCAAAACGGCGTCAGTTTAGACGTAATTCTGTCCTCCTGCTTACCGCATCATTTATGAGAAAACATTTCATAACATTAACACAACATATTCGAGGTGGTTTTCAATAACATATCCGTATTTATTTATTTCTCCAAGTTATGTTTGTGTGCACTGAGGAGTCTCAAACAGGCGTTTGTTTCATCATTTTAAGATTGGCTTTAATCAATGTTTGAAAATGAATTCTTCATATATGATAAATGAGAGGTAACATTTTGTTTATGGTATTATTTCCACATATTTCTCTCCATTCTTCCTTCTGCCAACGGTGTCGCAGTTTCTCGTCTCTCTCGTTTTTGTGCTTAGTGCGTACGCATGGGTTAGAGTTTGCGTGGAGGACCGCACATTTTCCCGTCAAGTTAGTATTTTATAAATCGCAAACATTGCGTAGAAACTGGCGTACGCCATTTTTTTTAGCGTATATCCCTTTATAAATGAGGCCCCTGGTCACAAGTATGGGTCAGTTAGAGATTTGTTCCAGGCAGTTTTGTACGTTAAGCACTGAGGAATGTAAAGGTAAAACGGTAAAGACACAAAAGGGATGTTGTCTGTTAGGCTGAGGACGTCTTGAAGTCCAGGCAGAGCGAGACTCATTTTAGGGGTTTTCTCTCAGGTGTGTTTCTGCCTGCTCTGAAAATGAGCCCCTGAATGAGAGACAAGTATGAACCAGATTAGGGAGAGGGAGAAAGGAATGAAGGGATGAATTAATGTGGGGATGAAGGTCGGATTTATGTTGGAAAAAATAATATACGAAAGGAAAACGAATCAGAAAAAACGGAAATCATAAGATTTCTGAACACGAGCTTTGTCCTCCCCTTGTTGTAGAAGCTGGCTGTTGATTTGACTCTTACACAATAACACTTGGACAATTTAACATCTAGCAAAGTTTTCTAATAGTGAGCTTATTTTTCATTTCAGTGTGAACAAATCTAAACTGAACATGGAGTAAAATGTGATGCTTTGAGGTCGCTCTCAGCCAGGACAGCTATAAACCAAGACACTGATCAGGATATTTAAAAATGATTTATTATGTTGAATTTAAAAGCAACAATTTGCGTAAGACTCGTCCTAGACTTTTGTAATATCAACAACTCTACATATAACATATAAGCATGTATAGTTAAAACAGCACGTTAGAGCACATGACCATCAGCTGGTCTTAACATTACATCATGTTTGACACCTCGACATGATTCACTTCACATTCTTCTAAACCTACCTTACATTTGATTTGATTTATTTCGAACGTGTAAAACAATAATACAAAATGTAACATGAGAATTATTATACAATACAAAATTAAGCAAGACAAATTGATATAAAATATTACTGATTCTAAATTATATATATAAAAATAATCTTCTTAATTGCACATCAGAAAAAGGGGTGGGAAGAAGTTCACACTTATTTAATCCCACCCTTCTCCCAAAAACTAAATTATTAACATATATATCTCTTTTTTTTCCTTAAAGAAATACATTTTGTTATTGAAAAATAAACAAAAAACATAAAACAACAAATAAATAAACAGACGAATAAACAAAGAAATACAAATAAATACAAAAACCTTGCTTGGTTGTGGTAAAAGCTGCTGACTCCTTCCTGCTGCTGCTTCTGAAAACTGAAAATGAAAACTTCGTACACAGCGATTTTTAGATGTCCTTCTTCTTTGTTTCCATCAGGTGAGCGTCTGAAGAAAATCACAGAGACTTTGTGTAAAGTTACAGCTGGAACTGTGACTCTAAATGTGGAGTGGGCCTGTTTGATCTGATGCAGGAGGCTCGAACCTGACTGGACTTCACACCATGTCTTCCTGCTCCTCTGTGTCTTCTGTCTGTGCTGCAGTGTGTGAGTCGTTCTCATACTCAGGATCAGAGTCCAACTGATGAAGAGAGAGAAGACAACATTAGACCCTCATTCATGAAACTATATAAATATTGAGATATAATCAAAAATGTATTTTATTTTGAAGATTAGTTGATGTCATTGTTTTATGACCAAATGCACATAACTCCACTTTTCCAGAACATTTATGGGAACATTTATAACCGAGACGTTTTGGAAGTGTTTTTGTTGCGTGAGACATTATATTCAGCAGAAGTCTCCACGTTTGCAGTCAACCAAAGTAGTTTCAAGTATGCTAACGGACAGAATAAACACACGACCACATCGCTCAGAGTTTGGCCTGGAGTACTGCCGTTTATTATTACTGCGCATGCATCACCACGTTTTAGGCACATTCTGATGATGTCATACACATGAACCCAAACATGACTTTGCCATTATACAAATATGCTCAACACTCCCACTCAAAGACATGTTGATAACTCTCTACAGTGGTACACAGAATCCAAATAAACAAAACAAAAACTTCTCTAGCAGTGTTCAATTTTTATACCTGCAATTCACATTACTCTCCAAACAAATACCCTTTGAACTTTTCAAATTGTGCCTTTGTCAACGGCTTGGTTAGGACATCAGCTACCATATCTGCAGTAGGACAATATGTAATAGATATCTTCCCCTCAGCATGTGCAGATCGTACAAAATGGTATTTGATGTCTACATGCTTGCTTCTCTGTCTGGATACAGGGTTTTTTGATAGAGCTATTGCTCCCTGGTTGTCCTCATATATCTTCACTGGTACATGTGGGCTATTACGGTCTACCCCTTTTAATAACTGTACAAGGTACATGCTCTCTTGAGTAGTAGCCGCTAATGCCATGTACTCGGCCTCACAGGTCGATAGCGCCACTGTTGGCTGCTTCCTGCTTTTCCAGGATATAACTGGACCATTTTCAGTTAAGCTGAAACAATATCCAGTTGTGCTTCTCCTATCATTTTGATCGGCTGCCCAATCAGCATCACTGTATCCCTCAAGCTTTAGGCTTTCCTCACTTTTCTTGTAATGTAGCTCTTGGTCTATTGTACCCTTTAGATACCTCAACAGTTGTTTTGCTGCAGCCCAATGTTGTTGTTTTGGTTCTGCTAAGTGTTGTGATAGTTTACTCACAATCCAGCTCAGATCAGGTCTAGTACATGTCATAATGTATATCAAGCTACCTACTATCTCTCTGTATCCTGTTGAATCGATAACTTCACCCTCAGTGTCAAAATGTAACTTTTGCTCGCATGGAGTTGACCTTGGTTTGCACTCTGACATGCCAAACCTCTCTAGCATCTTTGCTATGTGTCTCTTTTGGCTCATTTTGATCTCCCCCTCACTCTGTGTAAAGTCGATACCTAGGAAGTGTTTAAGTTCACCCAAATCTTTCATTTTAAACTTCCTCTTCATCATCTCTTTGACATCACTGAGTGAGCCGTTGTTATTGGCCGCTATAAGTAGGTCATCTACCCATATCAACAGAATAACTCTTTCTTTCTCAGACTCTTTTCTGTAGACACAATGATCAGCATCATTTTGCACAAACCCATTCTCTGTAAGATGATCATGCAGTAACTTGTTCCAGTTTCGCCCGGATTGCTTTAAACCATACAATGACTTGTTAAGTTTGCACACTAAGTGTTCCCCTGTTTTGGATTCTGCTTCAAAACCTTCGGGCTGTTCCATCTATAACTCGCAGTCTATTGGTGCATGGAGATAAGCTGTTTTCACATCCATTTGGTGTAGGATAAGATCCTCCTGTATAGCCACCTGCATCAATGTACGTACAGAAGTCATATTTGCTGTCGGTGAAAAAGTTTCCTTGTAATCAATTCCCTCTATTTGACTATAGCCTTTAGCTACATATCTGGCTTTAAAAATCTCAGATCCATCTGGGCTTTCCTTTACTGCATATACCCAACGACCTCCCACTGCTTGCTTGCCCTTTGGCAGTGTGGTCAGACTGAAGGTCTCATTCTCTGTTAAAGAGTTTATCTCCTCTTTCATTGCATCAGCCCACATTTTTGATTTCTTAGAGCCTACAGCCTGCATGTATGTTTTGGGTACGTCACAAGCAACCCTGTAGAAATAATCTACATTTTCACCTTCATCATTACAATCAGCCTTACACTGATACTCCATTAAATATTCTGGAGCGTTTCTTTGTCTAGTGGGATAGCGTCGTGCACTCTCTCCCTGTTCACTTTGAGTACTATCTGTCTGGATCTGACTAGCCTCAATATTCTCCTCACTATAGGACTGTACACCCACTTTAGGCTCTCTCTGATTCTGGTTAACCATTTTTGTCCCTGCTGGTGTTGTGGGAATAGTTTCTCCATAAGTGTCAAAATCCATATTATGATTTGTCTGAGTCTGACTATCTGCACTACTCTTTGTGATACATTTTATCAGCCTATTTTTCAGGACTTTCCCTGTCTCAGGATAAAATACTTGAAATGCTGGGCTATATTTGTCGTATCCTACAAAAATACCCTTTGCACATCTAGAATCTAGCTTCTTCTTATCTTGTTTATACACGTAGCATTCAGAGCCAAATATTTTCATGTTGGACAAGTTTGGTGTTTTGCCAGTAAAAACACGGTATGGTGTCTGCTCTAGACGCTTACAGTAACACCTGTTACGTATCTGTGCTGCTGTCTGTACAGCATATGTCCATAACTGTTTTGGGAGTTTACTCTCCAATAGCATGCATCGTGACATCTCAAATAAGGTCCTCCAACCTCTCTCAGCAGTACCGTTCTGGTGAGGTGAGTATGGTGCACTTGTCTCGTGCCTTATCCCTTAAAGTAAGTAAAGTTTGAAACTCATGCCCAGTGAATTCAGTACCGTTGTCAGATCTTATGCACTTAATGTGTCCATATGGAGCAGTATCCGCTATGAATTTTTCAGTAGCTTTTGCTGTATCACTCTTTGCTTTGATAAAGTAGGGAAAAATCATCCCACTATAATCATCAGTAAATGCTATTGCATATCTGTACCCGTCTTTATCTGCTGGTTCTATTGGACCGCATAGGTCTGTATGTACTAGCTCTAGTACTGTCTTAGCTTTTGCATCTGCCTGCCTGTTTCTGCTATAAGTAAATTTTCCCTGCGTACATGTTTCACAGTTATGGTTAGACATGTCATGTTTCCCTTTGATCGACATACCTTTAACCACTTTCTCAAGTTTAGACACATCCTCAAAATTACAATGACCAAGTATTCTATGCCATGTCTGGATGTCATGACAACCATTACAAACATCATCAGTATTTTCATCCTCTACTGTGCTAAGGTAATATAGCCTACCATACACATCCATTTTAAACTTAGTACCATTTTGATGAATCAGCCAATCATCACCGTCCTTGAAGCGGACCTGAGCTCCGCTGGCTGTCGCTGATTTCACGGAGAAAATGTCCTGTGGAAAAGATGGGATGTAAAGCGCTCGTTTGAGCCTCGTTTTCACTTGCCGTCCCTCGCTGTCGAGCAGAACAACTTCGGCTTCTCCTCTCATCTTCGCCATCCCGGTCGTTTTCGTTCCATCTGCCAGCTCTATCACATGGTCCTCGGGTCTAAAGCTCTTATCGATTGTCTTAAACTTTGCCGGGTCATTAATCATGTGTGTCGTTGCTCCACAGTCGACCATAAGACCTCTCTTATTTCCTACTTGATTTTGAAAGTCACTTATTTTGAAAAAGAATGATGCACCGGTATCATCCTCCGTGTCTCCGTCTGCCTTCTTCACCTGATCACGGCCCAGCCCTCTGCCTCGGCCTCGTCCTCGGTGTGGCGTGTCCCACCGTCGCTCCTCTCGCCTCGCTTGGACCTCGTTAGGGCATGTCCTAGCCATATGCCCCATCTTTCCGCAGGTGTAGCATTCAGTGTCGGCTAAGTCCATCCTCTTCCCTCTTCCACGTCCTCGTGTCCTCGCTCCGCTAGTCCTCATAACGCCGTCCTCGTCTGCATTCATGTCACTCGTCCTATATTTGTCAGTGCTCTCATAGCTCCGCAGTTTAGCTTTGAACTCACCGAACGTTAGACGGTCGTTGGTTTGAGTGACGTGCACGACAAACGGGTTGAATGAGTCCGATAACCCCTTCACTACCATGGCAATCTGCAACCCGTCACTGATATTTTCTTCGGCCCTTCTCAAAGACGTGAATATAGTCTCCGCTCGAATAATATAATCAGTAACAGTCTCGTTGCTTGCTTTGTGGAGAGAAGAGAGTTCACAGTACAGGCTCACGACTCGTGGTTTGTCCTTTCCTGCGTAGTGCTCTCGGAGTATTGCCAACGCTTTTCTTCCATCTCGTTTCGCGTCTCTCATTATGAGTGATAAACTCTTATTATCTAGACACTGCACTAATTCAGCATATGCTTCTGCATTCTTTGTTGCGTCTTCTTCAAGTGCCTGTTCGTCGTTGTAGTCTATCGCTGGCTCTTCCACGATAACTTCACTGAGGCCGCGCAGTTCCATGTGCGCCAAAAACCTCGTCTCCCATGACTCAAAGTTTTTCTCGTCACTGTCGAATAACAACTTAAACCACCTTTGGCCTCCTTGACTGGGCCCATAACCTGTTGCGTGAGACATTATATTCAGCAGAAGTCTCCACGTTTGCAGTCAACCAAAGTAGTTTCAAGTATGCTAACGGACAGAATAAACACACGACCACATCGCTCAGAGTTTGGCCTGGAGTACTGCCGTTTATTATTACTGCGCATGCATCACCACGTTTTAGGCACATTCTGATGATGTCATACACATGAACCCAAACATGACTTTGCCATTATACAAATATGCTCAACAGTTGTCAATAAGTCCGCTCTCTCTCACCTCTATCTCTTCAGGTTCATGTGCTTCAGTGGTGGAGCGCAGAGCTTTCTTCTTCCTGGATTGACAACATCAACAAGTGCCAAATTCATGTCAGTGAAACATGTGAACATATGAATAAAGAAATGGTGAGTGAACTGATGAATTTCTATTGTTGTACCTCGTCCACAGACTCAGGAGAAACACAGGAATCAGCATCAAGACGCCCAGAGTCATCCTGATGATATTCACTATCATTGTTGAATTCCCTATTAACATGAAACACATGTGATACACCTCAGTAGTAGATTTATATATCCCTTCAGTCAGTGTCATCCATGTCTATCACCCTGAACAACATACAATAGTTTTATTTTTCTCTGTGACCAATTTTCAGTTATGGGTTGCTTCAAATTACAAAGTGAATCAGGTCTGGTGAAGGTAGAGAACTTACCTGCTACAACACTCAGATGTAAGGTGGAGTTACTACGTCCTAACTTGTTCTGGGCTCCACAGGAATAACTCCCACTGTGTTCAGCTCTGAAGTCAGTGATGGTGAAGATCTGTCCTGAAGCTTTTGGAGAGTCTTCAT
>CM053245.1:42301724-42354278 GCA_028583405.1 Pogonophryne albipinna
GAGTCCCTCTGCTGAGATAGAGGAGGGCAGTTCAGTGACTCTGACCTGTAGCAGTGATGCTAACCCAGCAGCTAACTACACCTGGTACAAGAAGGATGGAAGTCCAGCCTGTCCTCGTCCTAATGAGAAACCCCAGTTTGTCTTCAGCTTCATCCAGTCCTCTGACTCTGGAGAGTATTATTGTACAGCTGAGAACAAGCTTGGGAGGAGTATGTCTGGAAATGTCTTTATTACTGTGAAATGTGAGTAAAACCGGTATGTATGTAAGGGATAATGTGCAGCGACTTGGTCATTATGGGGAAAAGAACACCTGACAGGCTGATCAGGGAACCTGACACGCATCATGATCAGCCTGAAGGGTGTTCTTTTCGCCATAATGACCAAGTCGCTGCACATTATCCCGCTTATTACACGGCCAGATAGTAAACAAACTATCGACTCGACTCCCAATATTAATTGAAATTATTTTATTAACTTAAATATTATCGTATTTCTTCAACTAAGAAAAATAACTCTGCACCAACGGCTGGAACTGCGACAACAACAACTTTACGGCACCACTGTCCAAGTGTGTTTACAGTTTACGTCCTTGAACAGTGCAGAGCCCATACCGTGTTCCTGTTAGTGTTTACTTCCTGTCTGACTTCTTCTGGTGATTTATCTGACGTCCAGCGCTCCGTCTTTTAACCTCTTTTCCTTTCTCTTTCTTGATCCTCCTTAGCAACGGTCATTATAGTCCTTGACAATGGTCTGTACTACTGGATTAACAACGTGTCACATGTTCTGAATTTACCAATCAGAATCGATTATTCAACTAAGCCGTGTAATAAATTGAGATAACAAGCCAAAAACTGTCTAGTTTCTGCATGGGAAGATTTTACCAATCACTAATTACATCAGTTGAACTTGATTCTGACGTCCAATCTTCACAGTCAATTGTCTGAAACAATCAACACCTGTGGATTAACAAAGGAGGCCTAACCAGGCCACGATGAGCTGGTGGACAGGCTGCCGCACCACATCTGGCACTGCATGCAGGTGCTCTGTTATATGTTGAATGCTTTCCTTCCCCTCTGGATGCAAAGCCATTACTCCTCTCTGGTCAAGTATTAGGGACTGTCTTATAAGACAAAAATGCTTTTACTTTATTTGGGAATGACTTATTCTGTGCCTGCTGTAGAAGCATATGCTATGCTGATGTACTTTGCGGCTTTACTAGGAAGGCTGGAGCTTTGCTGCCTTTTATGTGTAGAATGTGCTGACAGGGAGCTGTGTACATGGGCTGGCAATCAAATGTCAACATTTATTGTATTTGTTTTATGTTTTTAGTGTCATATACCATTAAACCTTTGAAATCTTGATATCTTGCTCGATGACGAACAGAGTTTCTAAAGAAGTTGAATAACATTCTATAGTAACCTCAATGGCCTCAGTTGTTCCTTCTGCTAGTCCATGCCCAAATACAGACCTGGAAACAAATATTAAACAAGTTGTTTCTCTTTTGACTTCCAGACTCTCCAAAGCTCCCCTCTGTGTCAGTGAGTCCCTCTGCTGAGATAGAGGAGGGCAGTTCAGTGACTCTGACCTGTAGCAGTGATGCTAACCCAGCAGCTAACTACATCTGGTACAAGACGGATCAAAATGCACGCCTTTCTTTTGTCAATGAAGGACCACGTCTTGTCCTCAGCTCTATCAATTCCTCCGACTCCGGACAGTATTACTGTACAGCTGAGAACTCGCTGGGGAGGACATCTAAAAACATCTCCATTGATGTGAAATGTGAGTGGAACATTGTTTTAAAGCTTAAATCTGTCCAGACTTTTCTGGAGAAGATTTCACTGATCTTTACTACTTTCTTCAGCTCTATAGCTTCTCATTCACAGTCTGCTGTAATTCTCTGAGTAGCTTCAGGTGATTTTAAGATACTAAGCAATGTTTTTGTATTTTTTAAAAGGACATTTCTTGAAAATCATTTCCCAAAAATGTATTGATTAATCAAAAATGCAACATCTGAGAAAGCCATGTAAATATTTAAAATGTGAATGACACGGGTCTCTCTGAATCTCCAGATGCTCCAAAGCTCCCCTCTGTGTCAGCGAGTCCCTCTGCTGAGATAGAGGAGGGCAGTTCAGTGACTCTGACCTGTAGCAGTGATGCTAACCCAGCAGCTAACTACACCTGGTTACAAGGAGGATGAAGACTCTCCAAAAGCTTCAGGACAGATCTTCACCATCACTGACTTCAGAGCTGAACACAGTGGGAGTTATTCCTGTGGAGCCCAGAACAAGTTAGGACGTAGTAACTCCACCTTAACTCTGATTGTTGTAGCAGGTAAGTTCTCTACCTTCACCAGACCTGATTCACTTTGTAATTTGAAGCAACCCATAACTGAAAATTGGTCACAGAGAAAAATAAAACTATTGTTGTTCAGGGTGATAGATGTGGATGACACTGACTGAAGGGATATATAAATCTACTACTGAGGTGTATCACATGTGTTTCATGTTAATAGGGAGTTCAACAATGATAGTGAATATCATCAGGATGACTCTGGGGGTCTTGATGCTGATTCCTGTGTTTCTCCTGAGTCTGTGGACGAGGTACAACAATAGAAATTCATCAGTTCACTCACCATTTCTTTATTCATATGTTCACATGTTTCACTGACATGAATTTGGCACTTGTTGATGTTGTCAATCCAGGAAGAAGAAAGCTCTGCGCTCCACCACTGAAGCACCTGAACCTGAAGAGATAGAGGTGAGAGAGAGCGGACTTATTGACAACACTTCCAAAACGTCTCGGTTATAAATGTTCCCATAAATGTTCTGGAAAAGAGGAGTTATGTGCATTTGGTCATAAAACAATGACATCAACTAATCTTCAAAATAAAATACATTTTTGATTATATCTCAATATTTATATAGTTTCATGAATGAGGGTCTAATGTTGTCTTCTCTCTCTTCATCAGTTGGACTCTGATCCTGAGTATGAGAACGACTCACACACTGCAGCACAGACAGAAGACACAGAGGAGCAGGAAGACATGGTGTGAAGTCCAGTCAGGTTCGAGCCTCCTGCATCAGATCAAACAGGCCCACTCCACATTTAGAGTCACAGTTCCAGCTGTAACTTTACACAAAGTCTCTGTGATTTTCTTCAGACGCTCACCTGATGGAAACAAAGAAGAAGGACATCTAAAAATCGCTGTGTACGAAGTTTTCATTTTCAGTTTTCAGAAGCAGCAGCAGGAAGGAGTCAGCAGCTTTTACCACAACCAAGCAAGGTTTTTGTATTTATTTGTATTTCTTTGTTTATTCGTCTGTTTATTTATTTGTTGTTTTATGTTTTTTAGTTTATTTTTCAATAACAAAATGTATTTCTTTAAGGAAAAAAAAGAGATATATATGTTAATAATTTAGTTTTTGGGAGAAGGGTGGGATTAAATAAGTGTGAACTTCTTCCCACCCCTTTTTCTGATGTGCAATTAAGAAGATTATTTTTATATATATATAATTTAGAATCAGTAATATTTTATATCAATTTGTCTTGCTTAATTTTGTATTGTATAATAATTCTCATGTTACATTTTGTATTATTGTTTTACACGTTCGAAATAAATCAAATCAAATGTAAGGTAGGTTTAGAAGAATGTGAAGTGAATCATGTCGAGGTGTCAAACATGATGTAATGTTAAGACCAGCTGATGGTCATGTGCTCTAACGTGCTGTTTTAACTATACATGCTTATATGTTATATGTAGAGTTGTTGATATTACAAAAGTCTAGGACGAGTCTTACGCAAATTGTTGCTTTTAAATTCAACATAATAAATCATTTTTAAATATCCTGATCAGTGTCTTGGTTTATAGCTGTCCTGGCTGAGAGCGACCTCAAAGCATCACATTTTACTCCATGTTCAGTTTAGATTTGTTCACACTGAAATGAAAAATAAGCTCACTATTAGAAAACTTTGCTAGATGTTAAATTGTCCAAGTGTTATTGTGTAAGAGTCAAATCAACAGCCAGCTTCTACAACAAGGGGAGGACAAAGCTCGTGTTCAGAAATCTTATGATTTCCGTTTTTTCTGATTCGTTTTCCTTTCGTATATTATTTTTTCCAACATAAATCCGACCTTCATCCCCACATTAATTCATCCCTTCATTCCTTTCTCCCTCTCCCTAATCTGGTTCATACTTGTCTCTCATTCAGGGGCTCATTTTCAGAGCAGGCAGAAACACACCTGAGAGAAAACCCCTAAAATGAGTCTCGCTCTGCCTGGACTTCAAGACGTCCTCAGCCTAACAGACAACATCCCTTTTGTGTCTTTACCGTTTTACCTTTACATTCCTCAGTGCTTAATGTACAAAACTGCCTGGAACAAATCTCTAACTGACCCATACATGTGACCAGGGGCCTCATTTATAAAGGGATATACGCTCAAAAAATGGCGTACGCCAGTTTCTACGCAATGTTTGCGATTTATAAAATACTAACTTGACGGGAAAACGTGCGGTCCTCCACGCAAACTCTAACCCATGCGTACGCACTAAGCACAAAAACGAGAGAGAGACGAGAAACTGCGACACCGTTGGCAGAAGGAAGAATGGAGAGAAATATGTGGAAATAATACCATAAACAAAATGTTACCTCTCATTTATCATATATGAAGAATTCATTTTCAAACATTGATTAAACAAACGCCTGTTTGCGACTCCTCAGGGCACACAAAAACATAACTTGGAGAAATAAATAAATACGGATATGTTATTGAAAACCACCTCGAATATGTTGTGTTAATGTTATGAAATGTTTTCTCATAAATGATGCGGTAAGCAGGAGGACAGAATTACGTCTAAACTGACGCCGTTTTGCATTTCTATAGGTTGTAGATACGAGCATGGTTTTATATCATGTTTAATCGTGTTTTATGCCGTTTGCTAAGACTTGATAAGTCGCTCGTAAAACACAGGAGGTATGGAAACTAAGAACACCATGTGTGGTAAATTGTACAGCTAATATAACACAACACATTAGTTGTATTTCCTTTAACTGGTGGATATAGAGTTGCTGCAGTGGAGACGCTGCACACAGCTGATCGACAGCTGGGACACAAACCACCAAATACAAAAACATAATTCAGATCCAGTCGTCATGACTCCACTCCGGGGGGATTCCCCGATTTTTCTTACAGTCTCTCATCAAGGAGGTGTCTCCTGTCCCCGGTACAAACACACTGCCTGAGGAAGCCTATGTGTATTGTTTTTGTCATGAACCTTTTTCGGACCACTTATTTATTTATTTTGGTGACGATCCGACCTCCATGCTGCTACTCTGGTTCAAACTGCATCCACCAAACAATATGATTTATCTCGACCTCCCCAAAATAACCAAAATCTGACACGGTGTGAGACGTCTTTTTTAGCTGTTCTGTCGTCACTTCCTGCGATCTTCTTCATGCAGTCAGTCAAAATGAATGAATGGGCGTTTCTTTGACTATTTATAGGCAAATCTGGGCGTTACGTGAAGCCCGCAAAAGCTGCACCGCATTTCGAGTCGATTGTGATTTATAAAGGGAAACCGGCGTAGGAAGTGCTGTACGCACTTTCCTCGCCGGTGCGCAATGTTTGGTGAATCGAAAAATGTCGGAACATTTCTGTACCTATTTTTTGGATTTCTACTACGTGAGCAACCTTCCCACGTGACTCCTACGCACGGTGTTAGAAATTAGGCCCCTGGTCCTTGCTAGTGAAAGGTCCATTGGTAAAAGCTTGTGCAACACCTTGATATGAGTCGTTATAAGCAAATGCAACCTATTTACTTGCACAATTTTTTCTGTGTATCTGTTTTATTGTGTTGCACTGTTGGAGGAGCCTGTGACCTGAGGAGGGGGGGGGGGGTGGTAGGACACGTTTGATTCCTGTTTTGGTTAGTGTGCCGTCGATGGGATTCATTCCATTTCAAAGTGCTGTTTGACGCTTGGCGTAAACTTCGCGCAATGCCACTCCAACATCCAATCACAGAGCTTGAGGACTAATCACGGGGTTTGTGAAGCAAAGCCCATGGTGTAGTCCCAAACGATAGCTGAGGATTCTGGGTAGTGCCGTCCTAAACTCCGAAAAAACATTTGGAGTTTGAAAAATACAAAAGCATTGTACACAATTTAAACCAATCAATGTTGTGTAATTAACAAGGATAATCTGGTGTGTTTGAGTTGATGAGTAGTGCAGATATCACTGTAAAATCAATCGACAGTAAAGAGAATACTTACTTCCGGGTGTAAAATCCTCCGTTATCCAATGGGAATGGACGCTCACATTGCCTTTGCTCACAATGTCGCCGACATGGACCGATGCGGTGCTTCCCTGAGCGTCAAATACCGCCACCGATGGGAATACATTGCAATCTCAGTTGAAAGCTCTTTGCGTCCGTTTTTGAAGCTGAAGGAGACTCGACGCGTCACAACTGCACGCCATAGAACCCTGACCAAGCGTCGCTCCTGGACGTGATGCTATTTTACATCCTTTACAAAAGTTCATTTCTATCACAATCTCTTTGGATTCTCCTCTTAGACATGAGTACATTTCAAGCACATCCAGAGGTTGTCCTTTAATCTTTTCTCTCATACAGCATCATGTTTATGAAGCAGGGATATTTTTCAATAATTACCACAGCTGCTGTTGCTTTGGCCTTTTCTGTCCTGGCTGCCATCTTTTTAAATGAAATACCTATTAATGTAAAAATGTGTAGCTGAAAGTGTTTTCCTCCCTGCAGTGTGTACCTGATCAGCCGGAGCAGCAGGAGGACCTTCAGTATGCCAGCGTTCACTTCTCCAACAACCAGCAGACCCTCTTTACTCCAACATGAGAGCAGCTCAGCCCCTCAGACACACGGAGCAACAGGAAGTCCCGGAGTACGCTGCCATCAAGTTCAGCAGTGCTGCCCCGAGGTGAGCAGATCCTCACAGGAACATTGTTCACATATCATTTTCCCTTTGCATTATTATTACCACTAAAAACTCATCATTTATTTCTCAAGACCAGAGGTCAGGACCCTGGAGAGGATCCAGCTGCATTGTACAGCACGGTCAACACATCCAGATAAACACAGCAGGCGTTGCATTTATGATGATCTAAAATGTCTGATTCTTTTACAGTAAAATGTTTAATAACCAGGTTAACTTGGATTTTGTTTTTAAATAGATACAAGATGTGCTTCACCAAGATTATACATTCAACAGTCTTTATCTTATTGTATGTTTTACTTTGACTGGGTCAGCAGCATTGAACATTGATAATAGAAAGATGGCGCCGCGGACCGGCGCCAGTGTGCATCGAGACCGGGTGACGACACTACCTATTGACGCAGCAACCACTGTAAGTTATATTCTTGTTTAATTTGACTTCTCTGTTTCATTTATTCTACTCTGTATAATTGTTCTGTAGTTACTGTAGCTAAAACGGCGCTTTTGAGAGATTTTAAATCTCAGATCTGCTCAAAGGGAACCTGTCACACAGGTCTCAGTGGGGTACTCAAGCCTGCATTACAATATAGGCAGGGACACTCTGCTGTCGCCCATCAGCTGTAGAGAGTTAACTAATTAGAGGGGCGTGGCCCCACAGCTGTGAGAACTCAGCAATCAGGCGTCCATTTTAGGTAGCTCTTTCCTGGAGCGTCAGCGTCAGACATTGGAGTCCTGCGGGAGTCCCGAGGGTGGCAAAGAGGAGGCAAATCCTCCTCTGACTGAGCTAATTACCGCTGGCGTTTTATTTTATTTTATTTAGTTTTCTAGCCCCTCATGCTATAATCATGTGTATTTTCTCCATTCCTGTTCACGTGTCTTCTCGCAATCATCGCTGGCCCCGTGTATCTCCTAATCGCTATAACCGGCCTGCTCTCGTCCACCCCACATGCTCCACTGAGATCCAACATCTAGTTTCAGGCGGCCTGTGGAACTGCCAGTCAGCTGTTCCTAAGGCTGACTTCATCTCTGGCTACGCTTCCCTGCAGTCTCTGGATTTCCTTGCTCTCACTGAGACCTGGATTACTCCATTCAACACATCCACCCCTGCAGCTCTTTCCACAGCATATTCCTTCTCCCATACACCCAGACCCACTGGCAGAGGAGGTGGCATTGGTCTCCTGCTCTCTCCCAAATGGAGCTTTTCCCTCATCAAGCTTCCTAACTTCACTCCTTCCACCTTTGAATTCCATGCCGTCACAGTAACCCATCCTATACAATTAACCATTGTTGTTCTCTACCGTCCACCAGGCGTCTTGGGAGACTTCTTGGAGGAATTAGATAATCTCCTCTCACACATCCCTGAAATTGGCCCTCCCGCTGTACTTCTCGGAGACTTCAACCTCCAGTCAGGGAAGATAGACGAACTAACATCTCTGTTAACCGCCTTTGCTTTCTCACTGTCTCCATCCCCACTCATAAAGCTGGCAATGTCCTTGATCTCATATTCTCAAGGAACTGCACTACTTCTAACCTCTCTGTAAACCCGCTCCACACATCCGATCACTTCTTCATTTCATTCTCTCTACCCCTTTCCAAACATAACAAACTAATCTCTTCTCATCCTGCACCTGTCCGCCGTAACCTTCGTTCCCTCTCCCCCTCTACCTTTGCCTCATCGGTGCTCTCAGCCCTCCCTTCCTCTGACTCGTTCCAACTCCTGCCTCCAAACTCTGCTGCAGAAACTCTCCTCTGTACTCTCTCATCCTCTCTGGACTCTCTCTGTCCTCTCACATCTCGGCAGGCTCGTCAGTCCCCTCCTGCTCCCTGGCTAAATGACGCACTGCGTGCTAATAGAACCGTCCTTAGGGCAGCAGAGCGGAAACGGTGGAAATCCAAACACTGTGACGACCTCCTAACCTATCAGGCTCTCCTCTCCTCTTTCTCTGCTTCCATCTCTCAGGCAAAAAGCACTTTCTTTCAAGATAAGATCCAATCTTCCTATTCCAATCCCAAAAAACTATTTTCCATCTTCTCCTCCCTCCTGGACCCCCCCAAAGCCCCTCCCCCCTCCTCACTTCTGTCAAGCGACTTTGTTAACCACTTTGAAAAAAAGGTTGATGATATTCGCTCTTCTTTTACTCACCGCTGGGTCACCAGACCCTCCTTTCACCCACACACTGACCTCCTTTTCCCCTCTCTCTCCAAGTGAGGTTCTTACCCTCATTACCTCTGCCCGCCCTACCACCTGTCCTCTGGACCCTATCCCTTCAAACCTCCTTCAGACTATCGCTCCTGATATTCTACCGTTTCTCACCCATTTCATCAACACTTCTCTAACTTCTGGTCACTTTCCAAATAGTCTTAAGGAGGCAAGAGTAAACCCTCTCCTAAAGAAACCCACTCTCAACCCGTCTGATGTGATAAACTACAGGCCTGTCTCTCTCCTCCCGTTCCTGTCTAAAATACTTGAACGCGCTGTCTTTAAACAACTCTCCTGCTATCTCCATCAGAACAACCTTCTGGATCCGAACCAGTCTGGTTTCAAGGCAGGTCACTCCACAGAAACTGCTCTCATTGCTGTCACTGAGGAACTGCACACTGCTAAAGCAGCATCCCTCTCCACTGTCATCATCCTGTTGGACCTGTCTGCTGCATTCGACACGGTGAACCATCAGATCCTCCTTCGCACTCTCCAAGAACTTGGAGTTTCAGGCTCTGCACTTTCCCTCCTCACCTCATACCTCAAAGACCGTACCTACAGGGTAACTTGGAGAGGGTCCGAGTCCGACCCTTGTCAATTAACTACAGGGGTCCCTCAGGGCTCTGTTCTTGGTCCCCTCCTCTTCTCCCTGTACACAAACTCGCTCGGATCAGTCATTAGCCCGCATGGTTTTTCATACCACTGCTACGCTGACGACACCCAATGAATTCTGTCCTTTCCCCGCTCAGAGACCCAGGTCGTCGCACGCATCTCTGCTTGTCTAGCTGACATCTCTCAGTGGATGTCTGCTCATCACCTCAAGCTCAACCTTGACAAGACTGAACTGCTTTTCCTTCCGGGAAAAGATTGTCCCACTCTTGACCTGACGATCAACATCGGCACCTCTGTTGTTTCCCCGACTCAGATTGCAAGGAATCTGGGTGTGACCCTAGATAACAACCTGTCCTTCACTGCAAACATCGCTGCTACAACCCGTTGCTGCAGATACACGCTTTACAACATCAGGAAGATACGTCCCCAGCTGACCCAGAAAGCCACGCAGGTTCTGGTCCAGGCTCTCGTCACCTCACGCCTAGACTACTGCAACTCCCTCCTGGCTGGTCTACCCGCATGTGCCATCCGACCTCTGCAGCTCATCCAGAATGCAGCGGCTCGTCTGGTCTTCAACCGTCCTAAATTTTCCCACACCACTCCGCTTCCTTCACTGGCATCCGGTAACTGCTAGAATCCACTTCAAGACAATGGTACTTGCGTACCATGCTGCGAATGGATCTGGCCCTTCCTACATCCAGGACATGGTTAAACTGTACACCCCAGCGCGTGCACTACGCTCTGCATCAGCCAAACGACTCGCTGCACCCTCGCTGCGAAGGGGACCCAAGTTCCCATCAGCAAAAACATGTGGGTTTGCTATCCTGGCTCCAAAATGGTGGAATGAGCTCCCCATTGACATCAGGACAGCAGAAAGCTTACACACCTTCTGGCGCAGACTGAAAACTCATCTCTTTCGACTCCACTTCGAGTGATAGAATTACTAACAATGAACTGCTAACAGAGCACTTATATACTAATTAAGGACTGGCTTATCTATAGCCAGTTGAGTAGCACTTGAAATGTTTGGCTCTATGAAACCTGATGTACTTATATGATTCTGTTTTCTTCAAGGTTGTGTCTTCCTGGTCGATTGTACTTATTGTAAGTCGCTTTGGATAAAAGCGTCAGCCAAATGCAATGTAATGTAATGTAATGGATGGCTGCTTCGATGTTCTGGTGCGCTCTGCTTTGTCTTGTGCGTTAATTCAGTGTTTACATACTGTACACCGAACGCTTTCACCAGGGAAGAGCTCCTAAACATTAGAGAAACAACTTCAGCGGATTACTTTCCCACTTTTCTGTGTTCTTCCGTGGAATTACTGGACATTCTCGTAAAAGGTACCCTCACCTGCATTCGAGCACTCAAACGCCACAGGAGAGGGAAACGGGACGGGACACTCGTGCGCTTCCGGAGCCGCGGACTACGCACGTCGCTACCCGGAATATTTCTCTCCAACGTGGGTTCTATAAGCAATAAACTGGACGAGCTTCAGCTACTGGTTAGTAGAAACAGAGACTTTTCTTCATCTTGTGTTTTGTGCTTCACTGAGACCTGGCTGTGTGGATCGATTCCGGACTTGGCGCTGCAGCCTGGAGGCTTCCAGCTGTTCAGAGTGGATCGTGACACTGAGCTCTCTGGCAAATCAAAAGGTGGAGGAATATGTTTTTACACAAACATTGGCTGGTGCAACGATGTGACAGTGATTCTGCAGCACTGTTCTCCCACTCTGGAAACTCTTTTCTTCAACTGGGCCAGTGCCCCCCTAACACTGACCTCTGACCCCCCTGTGGCCCCCCTAACAATGACATTTTTTTTTTTTTTTAAATGTATATTTTCTGGTACTCGGTTTGCCAAAAAACGCAGGATGTTGTTGCTGTAATGTGAGATTGTGCAGACACCCTTATGTAAAGTAGAGATGTAACTGTTCATTGCCTTTATTTTTATATAAATATGGTGTTAGTGCAAACATTGCACTATAACTTAAGCTGAAGCTAACAGTAATAACTATAAGATCTATCTGAAATAAATAAGTGTACTGAAACAAATACCAATAACTGTATTGCATTGTTTTCTTATGCGCAATTACTTCATACTGTCTAGTTCTCTTTTTCGTCCTGCATTTATTGTGCCCCCCTCAGAAAATAACTGGCCCCCCAGTGGCCCCCCCCAGTCAAATTGGTCTAGAACCGCCACTGATTACTGCATACAGGCAAACACTCAAGCTGTGTAAGCCTGTAGTGAAGACATTCAGGCAGTGGAGCAGTAAAGCTATGGAGGAACTTCAGGCGTGTTTGGACTCTACTGACTGGGACATGTTTAGGACTGCAACGCAAAGTCTGGATGAATGTGCAGAGTAGTGCTGGGGGGAAACGATTATTTTGAAAACGATTAATCGGGCGATTATTTTATCGATTAGTCGACTAATCTAACGATTATTTTTCTGTTGTTCGATTCATAAAAAAACGTAATGTATCTCAAATAAATACCAAAAAATTCTTAATAATAGTTTTTTTTTATTGCATAGCAAAATAAGAAATGTAGAATAAATGTATACAAAATAAAAAGGCCAGCCAGTTTACTCTTACAGTCCAACAAAAAATCTCTTCTGTACAAAATTACAAAAGATAAACAATGTAGTGCAAAAACAAACACTGTGCCGTGCACAGTACAGACATTCCTGAGTGTTTAACACAATATAACAGTCCCAACACAGAACCTGATGCACAATGAAACTGACTCTCTTAACTTCTATTCTGGCAGCTTACATGCTAATGAAGAGTGTGCAATTACTGCATTATAAGTACTGGCCACTTTCCTCCTTCTCTCCTCCCTCACAACTCTACTCCTCCTACTTTGAATTACTGTGGATGAATGTGAGCATGTCCACGTGCTCTTTGGTGAGGCTTGCTCTTTTTTTGCTCACAATGTTCCCTGCTGCTGAGAACAGACGTTCAGAAGGTGTGGATGTTGCAGGGGCAGCTAGATAAGATCTCGCCACAACAGCCAGGGAGGGGAACTTTGTTTCATTTTCTTTCCACCATTGGAGTGGGTTTTTGTCCTTTGGAATGGCTTTCCCCCCAAAGTACAGAAGCACCTCATTCCTGACAGCATCTTCCCTCTGGTCGTTGGCTGCTTTTATAATAAAGGAAGACATTAGGATGTGTCTTCTCTTGTCAGTGAGGAGAGGTGCTCTGTTTACCACAAACTGGTCTCTCTCTGCAGAACAACAAACCATGTAAAGCAATAATGTGAAGAGGAAGGAAGTGGTGTTTTAAACCCCCTGCTTTCTGTCTCCTTTCTACCTTCAAGCCCACAGAGGGGCGTTAAGGTTAGTGAGAACTCCCTTTCTTTTAATGTATAGAAGGTTTTACTTGTGTACATCAATCTTCTTATTTATTTTATTGTCACTGAAGCCACACGGAGACGAGAGGAGCAGCTATGAGTTTAACAGCGAGTGGATTTGTTGTCGTCCTTCTCTCTATGCCAGGTAATGTACATCCACATATTTTTGGATCCACATTATATTGAGCTTTTCTAAACACTTTGACACTTTATTAAACATTCCATACAAGCATAGAGAAAAAATACACAGGCATATATTAGTAAAATAACAAGATGCAATTAAATTAATTTGGAGAAAATGCAGAGACAACAGAAAGAGACGGAAATTAACCCAACAATCTACTTAATATTGAATTAAATAAACAAAACAAGTTTAACTCAAAAGGGTCAATGAAATAACTAATCATAAACAGAAATTAATCGAACAGTCCACTATAACAATGTTTAAAATGTGGTCATGTAGTGTAATGCACAGTGACACAAAGAGGCAATACAGACGATGCAGGCCAAGAGCAACACCCGCCAGGCAGCAGTGTAGCGGTGAAGCACAGACGTTGAGGCAAAACAGCCGTCTTTCTGTATTAGGCTTCCAGCGCAGGTGATGTTCCGATAATAATACTACATTCATATTATTCAGGAAGGATGAGACAAGCAAAAAGCGTACCTACCGATCAGGCTAAGTTAAGACACTCAGCAGGAGAGCTTCGTTCAACAGCAGCAGCAGACATGGGCTGCAGGATCCCTGCAAGGGTCTACAACCAGCAATACACATTTAGTATGTATGCTACTTGTCATGCTAAGCATACAACAAACGGCAGCCACCGCAAACTCACCGGTGCCATCGGAGAAAGCATGTAAACGGAACCCGGAAGTGGCCTTCGTGCCAAAGAGCAAGAGGGAGCAAGAGCGACACTGACCCCTCTTTAGAAAGGTTGCCCCCGTGTTTATAGGGCTGAACAGTTTATCCTGCTACATTGAGATAACGACGAACAAGTACATTTAAATGTGCCAAAACAATCAGTGTTAAATATTAAACTGTACATTGTTTCCGGGTCCTGATTCAGTTTCTGATGTTTCACTGTCCTCTACTGGGGGATCTTAAGTGAGACACATTCAGGCTTCATCACTCAGAGAGCTCCCTCCACTGTCTGCTTTAAAGGGTCAGTTCACCCAAACTACTAAAGTACTGATGTCCTCTCTTACCTCCTAAACATGCAAATCATTCATAATAAAGTTTGCTGCGTGCTGTGAGGTTGTTTTTCAAATGTTAAAGTGTTTTAATAAATGTAAACATTGGAAATATGTTTACAGTTAATTCAACTGATCCACCTAAACATCCAAAGTCATTGAAAATGTGTTTTTCGTATCATTAAACACTGTGTGTCCAAATCCTACAGTCCACTTGATTATGTGTGTGATGTGTGTGTTCATGTTGGGTTCACACTAACAGGCATGTGAGTTTCTCACGTCTCAGAGTTCTGCATTTCTCTGAAACAGAAGCAACCTGACCGCAGAGAGAACAGAGAAGAAACAAACAAAGAGAAATGATATGGCATTTTCCATTCTCTCTTATAATGAATTTGGTTCTCTTAATCCTGTTCAGTCAAACTGCCTCGTGGGTTCACAGGTTAATGCCTTCCTGTTCCTTCACTCCACCTGCAGACTGTGTGACGTCCTCAGTGCTCATAGAGATCAACTGTTTCACCCTTATCATTTAAAATCCCTTTCTAATGCTTTTGTCAGGAGTCAGTATAGGCAGCTAAACGGGTCTTTACCCAGAGTTTATTTAATTTAAGAAAAGTGTATTGTTTGTTAAACAACCAAACTTTACTGTGCAGTGGGTGTTACTGGGGTTTGGCTCATCATGCATATTAATAATCTAAAGAGGAAGGAAATCTAGTCTTTTAACAGCCTGATATCCGTCTTCTGCTCATTGGCGACAGAGGAAAGGCATCTTTGAACACGTCGTTCCTCCTTCACTGTGAGTAGAAACAGTTTATTGATGTAATGATTCTGTAAACCTCCTGTGAACATTATTTAATCTGACATGTTTTATAGTCTCACAGAGATGAGAGGAGCAGCTATGAGTTTAACTGCAGCAGCGAGTGGATTAGTTGTCTTCCTGCTCTCTGTGTCAGGTACTGTACATCTACACTTACATTCATCACATGAACAGAGGGGATTCTGGGAAATGTGGGACTTGTAAAATCAGGTCACATGTGGGAATAAGTGGGATGGATTTGTGTAAAAGTCAAACCTAGCAGAAACATTTAAAATGTAATTTGGTGTAGAATTGTAGAAACTCAAAGACGTTACTAGTTTCTTTGATGGATATTCTGAAGATCTTGTCGTGCGTTGCCGCTGTCCTTTGCTCCAATCATCTGCATCAAATATCAGTTTGCTTATCACTTTTACAAGCGTTAAAATGAGAATATAGTGCATAACTAACTGTTCCATCCTCTCTGTGAAAACATTTTGCTTTTTTTCTTAAGACGACTTCAAGAATCTCCAGCTCTGTTTTTATTAAGTTTAAGTGATTTAGAGAGATATTCTTATTCTAAGTCATAACATATTGACTCAACTCTTATCGATCAGACCTCTGCACCAAACCCTTCTAGTTCCTTCTCTCGTCTCTGACCTCAGTGTTATATTTCCACGCTCTGAGTTTAAAGCAGTCTTCTTCTTTTTCTTATCTGTATATCCGACAGAAGCTGCTCACACCTCAGTGTTCTGCATTTATTGTTATTGTTCACACTGACCTCAGCAGCAACCTGACCACAGAGCGAACAGAGAGGGAACTGGAGAGAGAATCTCACACTATTCTAATTAATGTGATCCCTAATCATTCACTGTTCATTTCTATGAAGGCATTTTCCAATCTTCCTTTGCCCCGACTGTAAAACTGAGCATACACTTTTTTTCATACATGTCCTTTTTTTTAAAATGCCTAAGAAGGATTTCACATGTGTTTTTCTGCTCTATCCCAGTAAAGTTTGTAAAATGTTTATTTTCTCATTCTTTGTTGAAAGTACTGTTCTGGCAATTTCTCAACAATTTATAGATTGAATGTGTTTGTAGTTTCTGATGTGCTCTGTGTTTCAGCGGTTCAGGGTCAGCGTGGCTGGGGAGTGACTTACTCTTCTACTGAGATCTGTGCAGTGAAAGGATCAACAGTGGAGATAAGCTGCAGCTACACATACCCATCTACATGGGATGATGGTGAAAACACACTTGAGAAAACATTCTGGTTCACTAAAAAGAAAGATGGTGAACGTGTAGATGTGACAACAGACTCAGAGTATTCAGGTCGTGTAGAGGATCTCTGTGAAAACAACATCTGCACTCTGAGAATCAGAAACCTGACAGAGAGCGACTCAGCTGAGTACAAGTTCAGGATCATAACAAACCAAACAGGAGGAGAATATAGTGGTTCACCTGGAGTCACTTTGTCTCTCACAGGTAACACCAATCAGTTCCAAATGTTCAACATTAAGAATAAATTATATAAATGTGATGTGTTTTTATATACATGAATGTTGAGAGTTTATTCTTAAATAACCTTCCTGTTCCTTCTTCACAAATACAGATCTCTCGGTGCAGGTGGAAAGCAAATATTCTAGCAGAGCAAACCTGAAGTGTCAGAGCAGTTGTGTTGTACCTGATAATAATTACGTCTGGTACAAGAACGGAGGAAAGATTCAAACAGGGACATCTTCTTCTCTTCAAGTCGACTTGAGTTTTCAAGACAGCTATTCCTGTGCCTTGAAAGGATATGAGGACTCTCCCTCCCCTTCAGTGTGTGAGTTCACTTCACTACCTTATGCTAACATAGCACCATCTAGTGGAAGCCTTAGCTAACTGTATGGGTTTGTGACTTCTCATCAACTCTGGTAAAACAATGGTTTAAAAATGAGTTTTAATGTTTCAGGTGTCACTGATCAAAACAGCAACACAGTGACTTACATTCAAGGAAGTATCTGCGCCCCCAACGGATCATCAGTGGACATTTCCTGCACGTACAGCAGTAATGACTGTATTACATCAAAGTTCTGGTTCAGTCCTGAGCGTAGTCATCAGGGACAGAATCCCTCTCAACCTGAGGACCTTAGTGAAGAATCCCATGCAGGTCGTGTTCAGATCCTTGACACAGAGAGAGGACGCTCCACTCTGAGGATCTCTGACCTGAGAGACTCAGATTCAGCTCAGTATCTCTTCAAATTCAAAACACCAAGCTTTGAATGGAGGAGAAGATTACCTGGTACCACTCTGACTGTCACAGGTACTGATCAACACACTGATGAAAATACACAGTACAATAAAAAAATACTGGAAGTTGAGTTTGTGTAATTACTGTTGGATGAGTTATCATATGTGTTCACCTTAGACTGTTGTGTTAATGGGAATGTACATTTATCATCAGTTTAATTTGAGACATTTTATATTATTCTTTTTCTCATATCCAGCTCTGCAGGTGCAGGTGATCACAGAGAGGTACGGGCAGTCCTATACCTTAGCAGAGCTGAAGTGTCGCAGCAGCTGCAGTCCAGCTGGTGTTTCCTACGTCTGGTTCAAGAACAACGAGAAAATACGAGACCAGACAAGATCTTCTTACAAAGACTGGATTCAACTTGCAGACATGATCTCTTGTGCTTTTGAAGGACATGAGAAGTTCCCCTCTCCTGCAGTGTGTGAGTTTACAGAAAGCTGAACTACAGCCAGTACATAAGCCATCTTAGGTGAAGCAACATACAGATACAATAGATTTGAGTAGAAACCTCATTTAGAAAGAAAAAAAGTAAAACAATAACAGAAAATCCTTCAGGCACCAAGAATCATCATAGAAGAAAAATATCATAAATGAGTTTAGTTTTATATTGTTGTTCATGTTATTTAAGGTTGCAGCAGAAAGATGAGAAAAACTTGATTTAGCAGACTTAGTAAAAACAGCAGACTCCTGCAACGTGATTAAATCATGATGAGAGCCCACAAGGTAATTTAAGGAGGTGAAAAAACAATAAGATCATTAAAAATAAATAAAACAAGGTTCTCATACAGAGAGAGATGTTCAACATTATAATAATCTTCAATAATACATTTGAGTTCATAGTGATTAACATCAGTCTCCATTCGTTGCTCTGTATCGACTACAAATCACGTGTACCTTATTGTGGTGTAAAGTTTCAATGTTGTGCACGTTTTGGACAAAGGTTAAATCCGTCCAACAAGCATTTTGTCAAACCGTGTTCGAAGTCCAAAATGCAGCTACAGTTCATTCAGCGTTCAATAATGTAGATACCCTTTGAGCTAATGCAGTGAGCAACACATTCTTAATATTTACTGCTCACACATCTCCTCCAGATGCTCCGAGGCGCCTTTCTTTGTCAGTGAGTCCCTCTGCTGAGATAAAGGAGGGCAGTTCAGTGACTCTGACCTGTAGCAGTGAAGCTAATCCAGCAGCTAGCTACACCTGGTACAAGAGGAATGGAAATACGGACCTTCCTCCTCTCAGTGAAGAAGCACAGCTTGTCCTCAGCTCCATCCACTCCTCTGACTCTGGACAGTATTTCTGTTCAGCTACAAATGAGCTGGGGAGGAGGACATCTGTAAACACCTTTATTAATGTGAAATGTGAGTAATCATAACTTCTTTCTTACATCTACTTGCTTTATATTTACAGTCTGCTGTAAAAGAGTGAGCAGCTTCAGGAGATAACAGAGGCTTAGTGCACTTCAAGGACTTAGATTTAAACCGTGAACCATCCATTGGTCAGACCACCTTCAAAGTATACAATGCAGTTACACATAGCTTTTCTCATTTTGTGATTTAAAATATTCCGTACAACATGTGCTGTTAAAACACTAATTTAAACCTAGAAAATGATTTGTTTTTGCATCTCCTCCAGATGCTCCAAAGCTCCCCTCTGTGTCAGTGAGTCCCTCTGCTGAGATAGAGGAGGGCCGTTCAGTGACTCTGACCTGTAGCAGTGATGCTAACCCAGCAGCTAACTACACCTGGTACAAGAGGAATGGAAATCGTAACGTTCCTCCTCTCACTACAGAACCACAGCTTGTCTTCAGATCCATCAAGTCCTCTGACTCTGGACGGTATTACTGTATAGCTGAGAACTCGCAGGGGAGGAGCACATCTGCAAACACCTTTATTGACGTGAAATGTGAGTAAGACAGTTCATTTAAAGATAACAAGCTTATATCTGTCTAGTTGTTTCTAGACAAGATGTTACTTATCATCACTACTTTCTTCAGCTCAGCTTGCTTTACATTACATGGGATCCAGGGAACAAGCGGGTAACGAAAAGTGAACTGGCAGTAACTTCTAATCACATTCTATAGAGTTGCTAATGATGACATCATTGAGGAACGACTGTTAAATATTGTTATATTTAACTAATATTTACTGTTATTAACTTTACGAGGCTATCTCTACATCCTTAAATTCCATGACTCAATTCATAGTTGTGACTTGATTAAGTGATACACTAAACGGCATTTAACCAATGACAAATCATTACTTTATTTTGACCTATAAGAATTCAGAAATACCCATGAACAATTATTTACAGTAAATATTAATTCATTTATATAATATCTAACGGTTGTTTCTCTAAAATATATTTCTTAGCTACAGTGAAAAAACGGAAACGTTGACTTTAATTAAATGTATTATGTCAACAAATTACACATAATTGTATTAGGTTGGTTGAAAGCAATAATATACATTTTAAATGAAAAATATTAGGTTCAACTTAATATTATTGCTTTCAATTCACCTAATGCAAACATATTTAATTTATTGACATAATACATTTAATTAAAGTCAATGTTTTAGTGTTTTCCGTGTACTCTACAAAATGTGATTAGTAAATGCTCAACAACTGTCCTTCAAGTTAGGGTGATTTTGGAATGAGTTCCTCATTCAATGCTCTGTAATGACTCGAAATGCAGCTACATTCAGCGTTCAATAATGTAGATACCCTTTGAGCTAATCTAGTGAGCAACACATTCTAAATATTTACTGTTCACACATCTCCTCCAGATGCTCCGAGGACTCCTTCTTTGTCAAGACCCTCTGCTGAGATAGAGGAGGGCAGCTCAGTGACTCTGACCTGTAGCAGTGATGCTAACCCAGCAGCTAACTACACCTGGTACAAGGAGAATGAAGACTCTCCAAAAGCTTCAGGACAGATCTTCAACATCACTGACTTCAGAGCTGAACACAGTGGGAGTTATTCCTGTGGAGCCCAGAACAAGTTAGGACGTAGTAACTCCACCTTACATCTGAGTGTTGGAACAGGTAAGTTCTCTACATTCACCAGACCTGAAGTGTTCAGTGAGTGTTCAATAAAGTTGTGAAACGTATCACATATTGCTCTTTCTAGGGAGTTCAACAATGATAGTGAATATCATCAGGATGACTCCGGTGGTCTTGATTCTGATTCTTGCGCTTCCCCTGTGTCTGTGGATGAGGTACAACAATAGAAATACATGAGTTCCCTGACCATTTACACCTTTTAGTTTTACTTTTATATGTTAAATGTTGTATTTGTTCTTCACAATCCAGGAAGAAGAACACTCGTACACGCTCCACCACTGGAGCACATGAACCTGAAGAGATAGAGGTGAGAGAGAGCGGCTTTATTGACAATTCTTCCACTATGTCACTGATATAAATCCCCCCATAAATGCTTTGAAAGTCAAACAAGTTTTAAGTGGAATTGAAATGGCATCAACTTTTCCACTTTAAAATATAATACATTTTTCTTAAAAACATAAAAATATATACAGTTTCATGATTAGGATCCTCACTTTGTCTTCTCTCTCTTCATCAGTTGGACTCTGATCCTGAGTATGAGAACGACTCACACACTGCAGCACAGACAGAAGACACAGAGGAGCAGGAAGACATGGTGTGAAGTCCAGTCAGGTTAGAGCCTCCTGCATCAGATCAAACAGGCCCACTCCACATTTAGAGTCACAGTTCCAGCTGTAACTTTACACAAAGCCTCTGTGATTTTCTTCAGACGCTCACCTGATGGAAACAAAGAAGAAGGACTTTGAAATGTCCCTGTGGAGAGCGAGGCTGTGCAGGATGTGTGCAAAGTGGATATATTCACGTTCAACTCTTAAAGCTTTTATAGTCAGTTTTCAGTAGCAGCAGCTTGTAGGTTTAGAGAATGAGCTGCTGGCAGCTTGAAGTGAATCATGTCGAGGTGTCAAACATGATTTATCGTTAAGACCAGCTGATGGTCAGGTGCTCTATATTACTGCTTCAACTATGTGTACATGCTTACTTATATGCAGACTGCAGAGTTGTTGATATTACAAAAGTCCTGTCAAATTGTTTTTTAAAATTCCACATAATAAATAACTTTTAAAAATCCTCATCAGTGTCTTGGTTAATAACTGTCCTGCTGACGGAGACAATTAAGTCTATTTAAAACAGAGAGAGCCTAAAAACATCACATTTCACTCCATGTACAGTTTAGATTTCCACACCATGAACCATAAGCTCACTAGAAGAAGACCTTGTTAGATGTTACTGTGTAAGATTCAAATCAGAATAAATCAACAGCCAGCTCTTCAACAAGTGAAGGACCATCGGACGAGTGTTTGGAAAAGATTACCTTCAAAAATCTCTAGATTTCAGATTTTCTGTTTCACTTTTCATAAATTAATTAATTAATTAATTATAATGTTTAATTATTAGCTAGCAATACAAAACAAATCAAATATGTGCTGCTTTTGTGTATCTCCCATATATGTCATTATTTTTATTTTTTTTATTACTGCCGAATTTTATTCCATATTTTATTCCATTCTATTTCTATATAAATACTGCAATATGTTACTATGTTTTTAATTATTTATAATATGTTTTCATGTTATTTTTTATGTATGCACCAAGACATCAAGTCAAATGCCTCGTACGTGTAAACCTACCTGGTAATAAACCTGATTCTGATTATTCAAAAGAGTTTGATGCTGATGCAATATGTCAATGGTGTTGGTCACCAGTGTGAACTTGTCGTCTAATATGCTGTCTATGATGACTAATGTTATTTGGGATTAATGTCAGGTAAACTGCTAACATTTAGATAGCTTTACTCATACAATGTTAAAATATCTATCAGTGTCTGATGTTAGAAAGATGTGGTCTCAGGGTCCTGATTCAGTTTCTGATGTTTCACTGTCCTCTACTGGGGGATCTTAAGTGAGACACATTCAGGCTTCATCACTCAGAGAGCTCCCTCCACCGTCTGCTTTAAAGGGTCAGGAAACCTAAACTACAAACACATGTATTTCCTCTCTTACCTCCAGTGGTATCTAAACATGCGGATAGTAAGTGATTCATTTAGCTGCATGCTGTGAGGTCAGTATTTATTTTATTTGAAAGTTTCTGTCAAACTTAAGACATCTCTGCACACTGCTTTTCTAACTGATCCACCTAAACAAGCCAAAGTAATTTAAAGTATTGTTTTCTAATCAACATCATCTCAAACATTGTCTGTCCTGCAGTCCATGTGTGAGTGGTTCATGTTGGCAGGCATGTACGTTTCCCACGTCTCGAAGTTCTGCATTTCTATGCAAGCAAATGCAACCTGACCACAGAGATAAGAAATACCAAGAACAAAGATATGTAATTTTCCAGTCTCTCTTATAATTAATTTGGTTCTCTTCATCCTGTTCAGTTAAACTGCCTCGTGGTTTAACAGGCGAATGCCTTCCTGTTCCTTCACTCCACCTGCAGACTGTGTGACGTCCTCACTGCTCATAGAGATCAACTGTTTTTCTCTTCTTAATTTGAATGCTCTTTTCTGGTGTCAGTGAAATATTGGCAGTGAAACAAATGTTCAACCATAGTCTCTTTTAACGTGTATACTTTTTTAAAACAATAAAACGCTGTGCAGTGGGTGTTACTGGGGTTTGGCTCATCATGCATATTAATCGTCTAAAGAGGAAGGAAATCTAGTCTCTTAACAGCCTGATATCCGTTTTCTGCTTATTGACTCCAGAGGAAAGGCATCTTTGAACACGTCGTTGCTCCTTCACTGTGAGTAGAAACAGTTTATTGATGTAATGATTCTGTAAACCTCCTGTGAACATTATTTAATCTGACATGTTTTATAGTCTCACAGAGATGAGAGGAGCAGCTATGAGTTTAACTGCAGCAGCGAGTGGATTAGTTGTCTTCCTGCTCTCTGTGTCAGGTACTGTACATCTACACTTACATTCATCACATGAACAGAGGGGATTCTGGGAAATGTGGGACTTGTAAAATCAGGTCATTTGTAGAAATAAGTGGATCGGGTTGGATGAAATGCCAACTTTCCAGAAATATTCAAAATATATGTTTTGTGTAACTTTGATGAAACACTTGGATATTACCAAGTTTTTACTTGTAATGGATAATTGTAAAAATATCTTTCCTGTGTTGGTCAACGTTATTTGCTTTTGTCTTTTGCATAAAGTAACTGTGTGCCCAGAACATACACGCTGTAAACTGAGAATATTGTTCCCTCCTCACCCTGCGAAAGCCTTTGCTTTGTTTTATTTCTAAGATGACCCTGGTTAAAACAATTATTGTTGTTTTTTATTAAGTTTTAGTGTTTTTGAGGGATATTTTCTCACTAGTCATTTCATACTGTCTCAACTTCTCTTATGTCTACACTCTGCACCAAACCCTTCTAGTTCCTTCTCTCCTCTCTGACCTCAGTGTTATATTCCCACACCCTGAGTTAAAAGCAGTCTTCTTCTTTTTCTTATCTGTATATCCGACAGAAGCTGCTCACGCCTCAGTGTTCTGCATTTATTGTTATTTTCATACTTAACTCAGCAGCAACCTGACCACAGAGCGAACAGAGAGGGAACTGTACAAGAAAAGCACAGACCTGTATAATTAATAATATTCCCAATCTTTTACTGTTCATGCAGGCATCTTAACACTTTGTGTTTGGACTTATGGTCTGGTTTAATTTAGAAACAACAAAGTCATAAATTAGTATTTGCAGCAGTTATAAACTGCCTTAAAAGGAATTAACAGGTGACTTGATGTGCTCCCCTTCTCTAGTGTATAAAATGTATATATTTACATTTTAGAAAGTATGATACAAACATGATATAGTTCTCATTTTCAGTTCAGCTCTAGTTAGATATATTCATGTTTATAATGTCTGCTGATAATTAGAGATCTTGAAGTTCTGGTTACAAAAACTCCATAAACACATTTGTAGTTTGATGCACTGTTTGTTAACTAATTGTTAACTTAAGTTATTCACTTTGATCATAGTTCCTGGTGTGCTCTGTGTTTCAGTGGTTCAGGGTCAGGATGGCTGGGGAGTGACTTACTCTTCTACTGAGATCTGTGCAGTGAAAGGATCAACAGTGGAGATAAGCTGCAGCTACAGATACCCATCTACATGGAAACAAAATGATAACACAGTTCTGAAAACATTCTGGTTTACTAAACAGAAAGATGGTGAACCTGTAGATCTGAAAACAGACTCAGAGTACGCAGGTTGTGTAGAGGATCTCTGTGAAAACAACATCTGCAATCGGATCATCAAAAACCTGAGAGAGAGCGACTCAGCTGTGTACTGGTTCAAGTTCAATACAAATCAAGATACATACTCGGGGCTTCAAGTCACTTTGTCCGTCACAGGTATCTGAAAAAATCTCCTAAAAAGTGTAAAATTTTAATTTAATTTCAATACATAAACATGATTGATGTTTTTTTTTTTTTTATTCTACCTTTATTCAGATCTCCAGGTGCAGGTGAGCAGATCAGGATCGTCTACTCTCCTTCAGTGTCTCAGCAGTTGTCCACATGGTCATACTTCCTACATCTGGTTCAAGAATGGACAGAAAGTGACGGAAAATACATCTCCTTATGCAAACTTCAGATATGAGTCAGCAGACAGTTATTCCTGTGCTTTGAAGGGATATGAGGACTTCCCCTCTCCTTCAGTGTGTGAGTTTACTCAAAGTCTTCCACTAACATAATCATAATCATAATAATAATAATAATAACTATATTTGTATAGCACCTTTCATACAGGGGATTGCAGTTCAAAGTGCTTTACATCAGTAAGAAATAAAACATAAAATCAGTGTAAAACAAGCAGCAAGAGCAAAGCATAAAGTGGGATAAAATAATTAAAAATAAAAACATGGGGAATAAAACATAGAGAAATAGTGCAATGTCAATCACAGAGAATAGTGCAGTATAATAGTGTAAAATCAGTCAAATGCTTTGGTAAAGAGATAGGGTTTAAGCTGCCTTTTAAAAATGCCTAACGTATTGGCTTCCCTAATATTGTTGAGTAACGTGTTCCACAGTTTTGGGGCGTAGTTTACAAAGGCTGCATCACCGATCTTCTTATGACTCTTTCTGGTGACCTCTAAATGACCTGCATCTGATGATCGCAGTGTTCTGGTGGGTGTGTAGTTCATTAGAGAGTCAGCAATGTAGCTGGGTCCTTGTCCATTTAGAGCTTTGTATATGAGGAGAAGCACCTTAAAATCAATTCTAAAAGTTACAGGAAGCCAGTGTAGAGTAGCTAAGACAGGACTAATGTGTTCCCTCCTTTTGGTATTCGTTAGTAGCTGCAGAGTTTTAAATGAGCTGGAGTCTTCCAATAGCTTTCTTGGAGAGACCAGTGAATAGTGCATTGCAGTAGTCTAGTCGGCTAGATATAAAAGCATGAATTAGCTTCTCTGCATCATTTTGATTTATGAATGGTCTTACCTTCGCTATGTTTCTGAGATGAAAGAAAGCTATTTTGGTCACTTTGTTTAAAAGGGCGTTGAAGTTCAAATCTGAGTCCAGGATGACACCGAGACTTGTCACCTCCGGTTTAATCCAAGTGGTTAAACTTCCTAGATTATTTGTTAGCATCTCTCTTTTTGATGTGGGGCCAACAAGTAGGACTTCAGTTTTGTCCTCATTCAATTTAAGAAAGTTATCGTTCATCCATTTGTTTATTGCTGTCAGGCAGTTGGTAATGGAGTTTATGGCTGCCACATCATTTGGTTCAGCGGATATGTACAATTGTGTATCATCCGCATAGCTGTGGAAATCTATACCATACTCTCTGATGATGTCGCCGAGCGGTAACATATAGAGAGAAAAGAGTAATGGACCTAAACAGCTCCCTTGTGCAACCCCGTAGCGGCTTTCATGTTTCTCTGATGTATGGCCTCCTAGACTAATATAGAACATCCTTCCTCTGATATATGTTTTCATCCAGTTCAGCACGCAACCAGAGAAACCAATAAGCTTTTCAAGTCGATTTATTAGGATGTTGTGATCAATAGTATCAAAAGCTGCACTGAGATCTAATAGGATAAGGATGGAGATTTTATTTGCATCAGAGTTGAGTCTGAGGTCACTAATTACCTTTGTGAGTGCAGTTTCCGTACTGTGGTATCTTCTGAAACCTGACTGAAATACTTCTAAGATGTTGTTTTCTTTAAGATAGGAATTGATTTGGACTGAGACAATTCTTTCCAATATTTTACTGATAACATTAAATTACATTACATTTAGCTGACGCTTTTATCCAAAGCGACTTACAATAAGTGCGTTCGACCAACAAAATAGAAACAGAATCATATAAGTACATCAGGTTTCATAGAGCAAAAACATTTCAAGTGCTACTCAACTGGCTTTAGATAAGCCAGTCCTTTATTAGTATATAAGTGCTTTGTTAATAGTTCTATTGCTCGAAGTGGAGTCGAAAGAGATGAGTTTTCAGTCTGCGCCGGAAGGTGTGTAAGCGTTCTGCTGTCCTGATGTCAATGGGAGCTCATTTCACCATTCTGGAGCCAGGATAGCAAACCCACGTGTTTTTGCTGATGGGAACTTGGGTCCCCTTCGCAGCGAGGGTGCAGCGAGCCGTTTGGTTGATGCAGAGCGGAGTGCACGTGCTGGGGTGTACAGTTTAACCATGTCCTGGATGTAGGAAGGGCCAGACCCATTCGCAGCATGGTACGCAAGTACCATTGTCTTGAAGTGGATTCTAGCAGTTACCGGAAGCCAGTGGAGGGAGCGGAGGAGCGGCGTGGTGTGGGAACATTTAGGAAGGTTGAAGACCAGACGAGCGGCTGCATTCTGGATGAGCTGCAGAGGTCGGATGGCACATGCAGGTAGACCAGCCAGGAGGGAGTTGCAGTAGTCTAGGCGTGAGATGACGAGAGCCTGGACCAGAACCTGCGTGGCTTTCTGGGTCAGCTGGGGACGTATCCTCCTGATGTTGTAAAGCGTGGATCTGCAGCAGCGGGTTGTAGCAGCGATGTTTGCAATGAAGGACAGGTTGTTATCTAGGGTCACACCCAGATTCCTTGCAGTCTGAGTCTGATAAATGGTAGATTTGATATTGCTCTGTGGTTTGCTACTGTGTTGTTATCCAATTTAGGTTTCTTTAATAGAGGCTTTACAACAGCTGTTTTAAAGGCATCAGGGAAGACGCCAGTTTTAAGGGATGTGTTTATAATGTCCAGGACTGGACTGGAGATGCTATCAAACACTCGCGTAAAGAATTTTGTGGGGATAGGATCAATGTCTGAGGTTGTGGAGTTTGCTTCTGAGACAGTTTTACACAGTTCGCTTAGTGTGATGTATGTGAAGTTACTCATGGTTACATTACATATTCTACTGAGATTGGTTTCATCTCCACCTCCACTAGTATTGATACTAGCTCTGATTGAAGTTATTTTGTTCTCAAAAAATAGAGCACATTCCTCACATTTAGCTGTTGAGGAGGGTGGGGGGGCAGAGACAGTGTTTAGCAGCTGATCGATAGTGGAGAAAAGGACTCTGGAATTTTCGGCATTTTCTGTGATAATATTGGAAAAATAATCTTTCATTGCTAGTCGGATGGTTCTGTTATATGCAGTTAAAGCATCTTTGTAGATATCACAGCAGATAGTGGTTTTTGTTTTTGTATAATAACATAAACATACAGTATAACATATATCATCATTGCACTCATTTATCTACTTACCCACCAGAGGTCGCCAGCAGACATGGCAGTGAACCAGGGCTCTAGGTTTTCTGTCTGATTTTAAAATAGGTAAAATATAATCTTGCTATGAGGGATGCTACTACAAAGAAGAATAAACGAGAATTATGAAGGAAACTTCTTCCATGACATAAAGATTAACACTTTCCCTCAAAGTGTTTAGATTTCTGATAAATGATAAAATTAAGGTAACCACCCACTCTGTGTTTTATTAAACTATTGCTCATTAAAATATCTTCCACTGTGGGATTAAATGTGAAATGTGTTCATGCACTGTAAAAACTGTGACTGGGGTCAATTAATTTTAAATAAATAATTTGTAGTAGCCTTTACATAATAAAAAAGACTTTGTGCATTTAGGAATCACATTGAGCTGAATTCAACAAATTTAAAATATTTATTAATTGCATTTTAATTACTTTTTTAATCTATAAAATCAGCTACGACATTTTGAGTAGAAATTAATTGAATTTGATGAGAGCCTCAAAAATGCAGAAAATTAATAGAAGTTACTCATTGGGAGCTCTTTAGTTCTAATCTCTTCAAACTCTCGCCCATTTCGCGCCACATTGAAGTTCTTCACTTGCTGCCACAGCCCACAGCCCACTGTGTTTGCTGCTTCGTCAAAGGTAAGAACTGTTTAATTGTTGTAAGTTAACTGACATTTTTTAACCGGTAGTAGTTTAACATTGTTTTGCGCTATTGATTAACAAACATGCCAACTGTATTGCATTGTAGGCAACACCTAAAACCACATTAAGCTGAGGGATGAAAGTTGGTAATTTAGTCCTTTATATTCACTAAAACTATTGCAAGGACTGAAAAAAGCTTGATACAATGCCACACTTATTTTTTATGTCTTAATGTTCCACGGTAATGTTGTGATTTAAGATACCAGGTAATGTTTTTCGACTTTTACTCAGCCAGTATCCACCCTTGCGTACCTTAACAAGCTAGCTAGCATGTTACATTAGCCGACCTAAGCTAGCATGCTACATTAGCCGACCAAAGCTACCACGTTGTGTGGAGAGCAGTCACTCTGAGCACAGTAAGAAACGAACACTATTGCTTGCGGGTGAGTAAGGAATATAATTGTTTTGTTTCTTTCTTCATAAATAACAATTTGATCTTATTTGTATCGAACCTCTGTTACTGTGTTTTGTGCACACTGACTGTAGTATATATAGTATATACTGTAATGAGGTTACTGATGTGGCGCGGAGTGATACGTAGAGTCAATATTACCATGGCTGGATGTATATTAAGTTAATAAAGTCGTCTCATCTGAAGCTAAAGCAAGGTCTACGGATACTTAATTAATCCCGATGTCATCCGGTCAGTTACCCAATGTAAGAGAATATTACACTGACGGTTGCAATTAAGTTAATAATAATAATTAATAAATACGAAAGTCATCGCGGCTCTCTCGCCCACAGTTTCATGTCTCCGGGAACGGGCCGTCACAGTGAGGCCACGGCAGGAGATTCAGATGGCATAAGCTTTTTTTCTAATGATTGATGTGAAATAAACACTTTTATTTTAATTATAATTTGAATGAAAGATACTGAAAAATAATGTATCAAACGTAAATAATACTCTTTGCATTTACCTGCTTGACATAACACTTAGGTGGTCCTTGCATAGGTTTCAAGTGTTAATTTAGTAACTTGTGTTCAGTATTTTGTGTGGGAAAAAAATGAATTCATCAAATGTAATCAACACTAATATCAATGTATTTCCAGGTGCAGGAAGAATCTTCGCTTTTCTAAGGTATGTACTTATATGCTGTGAAAACATGTTTCATAATGTACATGATTTAGGGTTTGTACAGTTTGTTTTACAATACAAAATGTGTTTATTACAATTGTTCTATTAACTTTGTCTGGTGAAAATGCAAATGTGATACAGCTTCAATTATCAGTGAAGTTCAAAACCTGTATGACTATTTCCAACCTGAAGTTGAAACAAAAAAATAAGAAAATATAGAATTACATTTGACATATTTCTTAAAGACATACAATTAAGCTATAATGACACATGGTTTGTGTATGCTTTTTTTGCAGCCTAGTTGCCATTATGTCAATATTAATTAAGTTTACACTAATTTATAAAATGTTCTTTATGTAATTAAACACCAGGAAAACAACTGTCAGATGAAAGTTCATTAAATTACAGTGAAACACTTTATACATTCAAGGTTTATTTAACAAGAGGTGGCTGATCTCTGACAGACAGCCTGGAATCATCCCTGCCTTCAAGTGTTTAGTTTGCCTAGCTTGCTGTTCTACGGAGAAGGACTACTTTCAGCATATTGGAAATCATCTTAGAAGTCACGAAACTGTCTTTTGTGTATTTGAAGGGTGCAACTTTCGGACAAATGTATACAATACATATCTAAAGCACAAAAGCAGAAGACACAAATCCTATTGTTTGAGTGATTTTCAGCAAGACGTGCATGCTTGTCACCTTAATGGGATTGTTGACCATTTTGAATTACCAGAGGCTGGTGAGGGCACTAGTTTAGATTGTGATCAGGATAGTTCTACAGACCTAGTTCTTCAAAGAATTGGCTTACTTTTGTTGAAGCTAGAAAGCATCTATAATGCTTCGGTAAAGTGCATTGATGCCTTGGTTGAAGACCTTCAGTTCATTTCATCTTCAGCATCGGTTGATGGTGTTAAAAACATACTTGATTCAACATTGAGGTTAAACAAATGTACTGTTGACCAGGCAATCATAACTAACTTGGCAGAACAGTTGTGCAACTTTCATCCCATTAGTACAGCACTTGGAGCTGATGGTCCTCTTAGTTCAGCTTATAAGAGAAGAAGGTATTTTAAGGAGCATTTCAAGTGTGTTGATCCGGTTGAATATATTCTTGATTCTCAGAAAAACAAGAGCTTTCAATATGTGCCTATCCTCAAGACATTGCAGGAAGTCTTGAGGAATAAAGACATTGCAGAGAGAATCTTATCCAGACATTCAAATAATACTGGATATATCAAGTGCATTTTTGACGGCAAACATTGCAAGCAAAATGACTTTTATAATGTAGAAGAAACGAGACTGTCTATAATCCTTTATGTTGATGACTTTGAGGTGTGCAACCCACTGGGAACTTCGAGAAAAAAACACAAAATAACAGCTGTTTATTGGGTTTTAGCAAATGTGCCGTCCGAGTTGCAATCTACATTAACTTCAATACAACTTGCATTACTTTGCAAAGCTGTTGATGTCAAACAGTTTGGATACAAAGCCGTTTTGGAACCACTCTTGAAAGATCTTGCCACTCTTGAAAAGGAAGGGATTTTTATTTCCAGTGTTGAAAAATTATTTAAAGGGACTGTACATTGTGTTGTAGCTGATAATCTTGGTGCACATTCTATCAGTGGACTAGTTGAAAGTTTCAATGGGCCATACATCTGTAGATTTTGTCTTGGGCATTCTTCAGAGTATCAGGCACACGAAGTGCGGACTGGATTGTTTCCCCCTCGGACAAAGAAGGAGCATAGTTTGCATGTGCAAACTTGCCAAGAAAATCCAGATTTAAAACATTCCTTTGGTGTAAAGCAGTCTTGTCCATTGACTGATAAGTTGAATCACTTTCACTTTGTCTCTGGGTATCCACCAGATTTACTACATGACCTATTTGAAGGCATCATCCCAAGAGAACTAGCATTGTGTGTTCACATTTTCACAAAGAAGAAGTACTTTAGTTTGACTGTACTTAATAATTTGATCACACAATTCCCCTATAAGGGCTCAGACAAAGCTAACAGCCCTAAAGCAATTCCTCAAACCTACATTCAGCGTAGAACTATAGGTGGAAATGCCCATGAGAACTGGGCCCTAATACGTTGTTTGCCACTCATTGTTGGTTCTCGGGTACCTGAGGATGATTTTGCTTGGCAGATTCTTCTGACATTGAAAGACATAGTTGAACTTGTGGTTTCCCCTGTTCACACAGCTGAAACAATTGCGTTCCTTGACTCTAAAATATCTGAACATCGTGACAGATTCTTGGCAGTTTTTCCTGAAGAGAGACTGACACCCAAACACCATTTTTTGGAACATTACCCAAGACTGATTGAAGAATATGGACCTCTTGTTGGAGTATGGACAATGCGCTTTGAAGCTAAACACAGCTTTTTCAAGCAAGTTTTGAGGCACACTAAGAATTTCAAAAATGTGTTGTTGAGTCTTTCGACAAGACATCAGATGATGATGGCATACAACTTGCATACAGATGTTGGAAAGCAGGCATTGTGTGTCACAAAAATATCAGTTGTGCCAGTAGATGTGCTGCATTCAGACATACAGGAAGCTTTGAGAAAAAAATCACCTCTTTTGTCTACTGTGCAGTTAGCCAACACTATCACCTACTATGGAACAAGGTACACTGTTGGGATGATCTTGTGTTATGGCTCTACTGGAGGACTAACTGATTTTGTGGAGATTATTCAGATAGCCATTTTGGACAACTGCGTACATTTTATTGTAAAGCTACTTGCTGCCTGGTATGAAGAGCATCTAAGATCTTTTCAACTGGAGGACACTGGGAAAATGGCTCTTTTGGACCAGCAGACGCTTGGTGATGTCATCCCCTTGGCTGCGTACAGTGTGGGAGGAAAACACCTGGTTACACTCAAACGTCACATCTGTTGTTCATATTAGGTATTTGACATAAATTGTAAACCTTTGAATTAAATTACTTTTTAGCTATTATATTTCTTATATTTATGATGAATAAGCACGTAAAAACCTAAATCAGTCCAACACATAGCAACATTAATTTTGATTGGGCTCACAAAAGTAGAATGTAAGAGTTATGTTGCCCCCTTGGCAGTTGAACTTCATTTGATTGGCATCTTGCGGACACATATTTATTATTGAGTTGTCTTGTTAATGTATTTCAGTAAACAAATGTATTTTGAAATTGGCTTTGGAAGGTAGAACAAAGTAGTGATTATGACTACAACAATTTGTAGATAAATTTAGAAATCCAGTTGTTTATTTTGATTAGCATATGTAATAATAATTTCATATCCCTTATCATTCTCTTTGTGTTTGTTATTTAAATGTTTTTTAATTGTATTTATCTTGGTGGCACACTTAGGCCTGTTCGTTAAAGTATGCACTGTATGTGTGGTCTAATCTATAAGCTCTGTTTGTGATACTTTTGTCTTTTTACATTTTTCAGCAGGATGGCTGACATTGAGGCAAAGCTCCGTGTGATAATTGATGACCGAATTGAGAAGTTGGTACTTCCATCAGGAATCCCATCCACTTTGGAGGAGCTGCAAACTGTTGTGAAGGAGACCTTCGACATTTCTGATGAGTTCAGTCTTCAGTACTTTGACTCAGAATTTGAGGATTACTTTACCCTTCATAAAAGTGACGAAATCAAACACAAAGACACAGTAAAGGTTGTTTACGCTGAGCATATAACCCTCAACTTGGTTCCACTTGATGAATGTACAGACAATTCCTTTCTTCAACATTCAACTGATACAGAGTCAACTGCATCAAATGTAGACTCTTCTGCTGGACAATCTTCTTCACAGGACACCATTATCCTTTCCAATCGAAGTGCCACAGAACGATGTCAGCCATGGCCAAAACAGTACCCTGTTCCACAGTTTGCATTTGAAACTGAGATGATCCTCGAAAGAGCCACTGAAGATTTCAAAAAGAACGGAACACTTCTGACCAACGCAAGGGTCAAGTCAGACATTCTCGAAACGCTGGCTAAAACCATATATACATATACAGCCTATCCATCAAGTGCACAGATAAGTGATGTTGCTGAGGCCCTTGTTAAGAAGTATCCTTTTCTCAAGGAACCCGGCTCCTTCTCGGGATACTATGGCTGGCAACAAAGCATCAAATACAAGATGGCAAATTACCGCACCAAACTCCGAGGCTACGGTGTTCCTGAGGTGATGTGCAATGCACTAAAACGTAAGAGGCCTGCAGATCAGAAGTCTGCAAAAAATGTCAAAAAGCCACGAAAGGCAGAGTTAAACTACCTCCCCCCTTACCCAGCAGGAGAGGACGAGGAAAGTCAAGAACAAGAAAGGATTCAGTTGCTTTCGGAAGTAATGAAAAGGGACAACAACAAACTGATAAAAGACAAAATGGCAAAAACGTTTGCACACAGAAGAAACGAAATCATCAACCAATCACCCAGTATAGAGGACATCAAAGCCAGATGGCCCGCTCTATTTGAGGCATCTCATGTGAGTTGCATTATAATGACATGGTTATACACTTTGTATTACTATAGTTTTAAATAATCCATGGAAGTGCAATTTTGTAAGAACAATATACTTGTACACTAATATTTGAAGATTTAATTCTGGTTTTATTTGTCTTTTAGATCCAGGATGAGTTTCAGAGAATTACAATGGTGCAGCTAGATTCAAAGTTCATGTCCAAGCTGGATGAACACACTCCCAGGCTTCTGAAACTTTTCCACTCCAAGGGAGGCAGCATGGGCTTACAGTTGCAGGCTATTCTCCTCATGGTATGCTATAATGAGTATAATGTTTGCTACCTGTTTTTTGTTGAGACTTTTTGAAATGTTTTGTAAATGTTATTAGATTCAGAATGTATTCAAATTCATTAAGTTTAGTTGTTGACATTGTTGGAAATGTGTATAATCAATAATGTGTTTATTTTCCATAAAATACAGAACATTATAGCCATCATAAATGTAGACTTTATGGCAAAACGATTGAATTCCTGTAGATTGTACATGAGCACATATTTAAAGTGGTGCACATTTTGCTCACTACCAAAAGTTCAGGTTTGAGACTTGCCAAAAAGTGCTTTGATATCGCTGATTCTGTATAATGTTGTTAATGGGATACCAAAACCCGAGACCTGCAATGGTTATGTTTTTAACAGTTGTTTTAAGCACACAAAAAGGTAGGCTGGATTAGAAGTGACGGGAAGCCTTTCATTAAACTAGTCAATCACATCAAGGACCCTTAATAGGGATTTAATAGTTATCTAAGGAACCTAGGTAGCTTTGACACATTTTAGTTAAATGGACGAATTTTACACCATTGACTTTAATAAAGTTTATTTTGGTCATTTCAGGCTCCAAGCAATCCCAGCATCGACATGAGCAGAGGTCTTGTAATTCGGTGTCTGATGGTGTACCTCGGGGAGTCCACAGACCAACTCCTAAAAGAGTATGATGTAAGTTGAATTGTTAAAATATAAAAAGTGGAATTGAATCTCTTATTTTTCACACATGTAGTCGATTCATGTGTTGACAGGAAAAATGTGCGTGCAGTCTCTGTTCATCTTAATTAACTTAATAACCTAAATAAACTCAACAATTTAATTGAATGAATATAAATTGTATGCTATTAATATAAATATATATTTAGTACATTTACTATCATACAACAGTGATAGGTATTAATGGTTTATAATAGACAAAGAGGATCAAGCAAAACCACAGTCTGTGGAAACCTTAACTACATTTTTTTTTTCTATTTCAGGATCCTGACGAAGACAACGTGTCACAGGACCTGGCTGCAGCAAGCATGACGATTTACAGAGCCAAGAACAATGCAACCGAGGACATCGGTATCGTGGTGGAAGGCATCAAAGTCCTGACTGCTCTGGGGACTTTTTCAAGGGCTTGCTCCTTGCTGATTGGGTTGGCATACGCATTGAATCTGGCGTATCCCAAGGAGATCCGGCAAACAATGGAAGTGTTCCAGAAACTCTTCCTTGAGCTGGATTGCTCAAAGCTGTCTCCAAAACTGAATACCCTAAAAAACAAGCTACTGGCTTAAGGGAAAGGGAAATGTTAAGGCCATGTTAAAACTGTTACGTGCTCCTTTGTTGTTTAATGTAGAAGGATCTCACTTTAAAGCCTACTGTGTTCCTGTCTTGCTAGGGTCCTAGTTACATATTGTGCCCTGTTTCACAGGCGGCCAGTTTTACTCGTATGCACAAATAATTGGTATTATTTGTTTTGTGAACTTTTTATTGTTTTCTTGTTGCCCTCACAGAGGGACTTTTAAACACAGATTCTAATTATAAAGACAATAATCCAAAAAGAAAAACAAAGTTAAAATATAGGGAATCCCTTTCCCACGACACCATTTATACACATCACATACATTCATAAATTTCTAATCATCTACAAATGCACCAAGGTGTGCATATGTAAAAGCTTAATTTACATTAATGATAAATAATTCGTATTCTGCACAAATAAATATACCTGCTGTAAGTTATATGCTTGGTGGTTTGTCAACTGAATGTGTATAATGTCTACCAATAAGAAGGTGATTGGATGTATATAGAAATGTATGGAAACAAAGTGACATTTAATATTATTAAGTAAATGTAAATCAATTTCACAAAGATATTAAGTCAATTTAAATTAATTTCGAACAGATATTAAGTAAATACAAATTAATTTCGAACAGATATTAAGTACATTTAAATTAATTTCGAACAGATATTAAGTAAATACAAATTAATTTCGAACAGATATTAAGTCAATTTAAATTAATTTCGAACAGATATTAAGTAAATACAAATTAATTTCGAACAGATATTAAGTACATTTAAATTAATTTCGAACAGATATTCAGTAAATATAAATTAATTTCACAAAGATATCCAGTACATGTTAATAATTTTTACCCAAATTGTTAATTAATTCAAATCAATTTATCTTTGATAATTAGTAAATATAAACCAAATTCTACCAGATGTTTAGTAAATCTAACTTAAGTTTGTTCAAATAATTGCTTAATACAAACTCAATTAAAATGAATAAATATAACACATTTTGACTGTTTCTTCAATTAACATTTACTTAATATAATTATATTTTATTAACTCAAATTTATTTAGAACTTTTTAATCAAATTGTTGTGTTTCAAATCTAATTAATTATATTAAGTGTCACTTTGTTGCCACAATTTTATTAAGTAACTATAGGTCACAATTTTTACAGTGTGTTATCTCCTCCAAATGCTCCAAAGCTCCCCTCTGTGTCAGTGAGTCCCTCTGCTGAGATAGAGGAGGGCAGTTCAGTGACTCTGACCTGTAGCAGTGATGCTAACCCAGCAGCTAACTACACCTGGTTCATGAAGGAACAAAATGCACACCTTTCTTCTGTCAATGAAGGACCACGTCTTGTCCTCAGCTCCATCAAGTCCTCTGACTCTGGACAGTATTACTGTAAAGCTGATAATCTGCTTGGGAGTACAATATCTGATCCCTTCCCTATTGATGTGAAATGTGAGTAAAACCCAGATGATTTAAAAAGCATCGTGCACCCAATGAACACGTTGTTCACAGTCTGCTGCTGTAGGTCAATGAGATGGAGAGCAGCTACAGTAGATGATGAAAATCCATTCATGTTTACATTTGGCTCCCAAATCTGCTCCTATGTCCAGGGTTTTCAAGCCAGCAGTAATACAGGGAACTAAATATATTTAAACATAATTGGTGTTTTAAGCGCTATACCAGTCAAAAACACTTCCATATTTCAAATGCACCCACACAAATAACTGTCTCATTTCAATACTCAATTCAACATGATGTATTTGTAATCTTTTGTTGATTTATTGTATTTCCTCTAGATGCTCCAAAGCGTCCCTCTGTGTTAGTTAGTCTCTCTGGTATTGCTATATACATATACATTGATTGATTGATTTTCTTTTGATGAACTTTTATCAGTTAAAATGCTCTTCCAATGTGAAAACGCATCTTCAAATGTAATATTAAATGTATTAATGTGTTCTTTCCCAGAATTTCTGTAATAACATTTACACATTTCTCCCCCAGATGCTCCAAAGCTCCCCTCTGTGTCAGTGAGTCCCTCTGCTGAGATAGAGGAGGGCAGTTCAGTGACTCTGACCTGTAGCAGTGATGCTAACCCAGCAGCTAACTACACCTGGTACAAGGAGAATGAAGACTCTCCAAAAGCTTCAGGACAGATCTTCAACATCTCTGACTTCAGAGCTGAACACAGTGGGAGTTATTCCTGTGGAGCCCAGAACAAGTTAGGACGTAGTAACTCCACCTTTCATCAGATTGTTGTGGCAGGTACATTTTATGCTTTCATCTACAACCACACACTTTATCAGCTTAGTTTGTGTTCAGTCACATTGTCTGGGTAGGAGGCTGAAAAAGGAGTGCATGTTCAAATGTACTTTTCCGGTTCGGGATAGGGGTTGTTTCCTTTCTTTTACATAAGGAAATAATTGTCCTGAGGGTCCGGATTCAGTATGGGGTGCAGTCATTCCCTTTGTACTCAGAGTGAGAGTTGTGTCTGTTTTGAGAAGCTTATGCCGAGTGCAAGTGCCCACAGGCTGAGAGATATTCCATCGGTATTGAGAAGGAAATAATGTATGGAGTATAATCACCCGTTCATCACAACACTAACAATGTCATGAATGTATTTGAATTTTTTTCAGCTTCTTGAACATTGGACAAGTGTTTTTCTATTAACATTACTTTTAAAACAAATGATAGTATATTTTTTTAGAAATAGGAAGGTTGAAAATAAAGCAGCCTGTCCTCCTACAAAAAAACGACCATATAGGTCGATTGTTCAGCAGCTTAATACGACCCAGAGTCACGTTTTAAAGTGTAGCACCTCTAGTGGTTGTGTAAGAAACAACATGCTCCCGTTGATTGCAAACGCTCCGGAGGGTCGTTTATTCACAAATAACCCTCTCTGGAAAATCCTAAATTGTGGAATAGTTTGGCCATTAAAATGCTTTTTGATTAGATTTCTAGCGAGAAGTGTATATTGTACTTTTGTAATCCACGTCCAGTGGAAGTGTAGGATCTATAGTTTGATAGATATTACGAAGATGATTTGAGGTCTCGCCAGGATAACGTGTATATGCGACAGCTTCCATGTAAAGTTAGCGTCAACCCTCACGGGGTGAAAACAGTATTTCCGGTCTCAAAGTTTTCATAATAAAACCGGATATATTCCCCTCACTGTCAAATGATTACACAGTGATATCTGCATTACTCATCCACTACAAAACTATCAGTTTATCCTTGTTAATTACACAATATTGATTGGTTTAAATTGTGTACAGTACTTTTGTGTTTTTAACCTTCGATTCAGAGAAACAAATAGTTTTTTAGGAGTTTAGACACTACAGTTTCCGAAGACACTACACTACCCCGAATCCCCAGCTATCGTTTGGGACTACAACATCCTGCCTTGCTTTACAAACCCCGTGATTAGTCATCAAGCCCTGTGATTGGATGTTGGAGTGGCAGTGCGACAAGGTTACGCCGAGCAGTCAAATAGCTCTTTGAAATGGAATGGAACGACGGCAGACTTTCCAAAACTGGAATTCAATCAATCAATAGGATATGGCTGTAATAGGCCTAAGGACTGTTAGTCGCTCATAAATAAATAAGTAGATCACTGATTCTTTATTTACTATGGATGCTGGCAACAGTCACATAGTCCAAAGTGAAGGTGATGTTTGACCAGTAATGGTCGAGGCGGGACGGAATTGGACGGGTCCAGCCCAGCACCCCCCCAGAAATACAAATGCTGGCTATTGTGTGTATCGCAACATGTTCTATGGCACGTCTCTACTGGGAATTGTAGTTTTAAAAGACGTTTTCGTATTTTCCACAATTAGAAGTTGCCAGTATTAAACTGCGTACACCCCTGGAGGTTTAGGGGATATCGAATTTAAAACAGATAATTAATAAATGGGTGAAAATTGATTGTGTCCATAATGGGCAGCAGTATCTTCTTGATATTTTATATTTCTATCATGCCTTCTACTTTCCCCCTATTTTGTATGTAGGCTACTCTTAATATTTAAATGTTTTCATCAAATATAACTTATTCAACAACAAGTCCCTTTATATCAGCTGTGCACCGTTATCGTGTAAATACAGACCATCTACTAATTGGATCAAATATAAAAGTCAGCCGAATTAGTGTTGATACTGCAAGGAGACGTATTGTGTGAAAATAAATGGAAGATGTTGTTTAAAGGGGAAAGGAAACACCATTACAGCTTTCATATTCCGGTAGTTTATTCATTTTACAATGGATATTGATCGTAATATTTATTGTATATGATATTACTCGCCAAAAGAAAATTAATTATCCGCCGGCCGGGTGGGGAATTCCGGGACCAGGCCGCTGCCATTAGGGGAGTCCCAAATGGTGACGTCACTGTGTGGGTCCTCGCTCCGGGTATCCATACCGGAAGTCAACACAACGTAGCAGATATGGCAGCGATGGAGGAATTTTGTAATGAGATCGGCGTTTTGAACGATGAATTTGACTATTCGTCGGGAGATGACATTGATGTGGAAGCATCTACAGTTACCAGGCATCCCATGGCCTATGCTTATGAACCGATTCGGTCAAATACTAGAGTGGCATACGATCCGGAATCCGCCGAAACATTACCTTGGTTTTATCCACATGTACCAGTGGTCAGTTGACATATATTTTGTATTATTTTCCAACACCTCATACATCTTGGCAATACCATCCATTGAACACCTAGTCCAGCAATACTAGCCTTTTTAGGGCTGTTTTCGACAGATGAGCGTGTGTATGCCAGTTTAATTAGTTGAGCTAGAGAACACCCCCAATTCTCCATTGTACGTCATAATAATAGCTACCATTTAGTTTGGACGCGATTGCGTTAATTAATAAGGTCACACTGTGTCAGTAAATACATGTGTGAGCTAGTAATCTGGTAGTGCTGCAATATTTACCTCTCTCTCGGCAGCTGAAGCAACTCGTTTGGTGGCTCGAACTTCACGTTTGTTGACACTGTCATTGTCTTACGCGGCCGACGTGCTGGGACGGTCGGTGTTCCCGACTGCATACGTTGAGAAATCGAATATTGTGGGAACAGATCCTGGCTTCAAATCCGATGTTTTGTATTGAACCAGGCATCCAGACTCATCAAACCTCATTTTGTGGACATAATCGTCATTTTTAAAGTGTTCGCTGCACACACGTGCGTACTGATTCAGCGGCGGATCGGACCGTTTCATGGAAATAACCCATGCTTTGAGCAGCTTCTCATCCTTTAGTGGCAGCCTATGGAAATGTACTTCTTCCTTCTTCGTATAAAATCCATTTGTGCAGCCTGGGGCAATACAATACGCTCCTGACGACGACCGTTTTCTTTTGTTGTAAACTACTGGTGCATTGCACGCCATGTTGTTTGTTATTGAGCTTTGACCCAGGAAGCCGTACCCACACAGTGACGTCACTGGGAAAGTCCCGGAGCTATGGAAGCGCCCATGGTCATTAGGCACGTATTTCAAAAAATTAATTTGCGTATCTCGATCGTTTACATTGGAAATAGACTAGATAAATACATTTCCTAATGGGAATATTGTCGCATGGAAAGCAGTTTGAAAAGTGTTTCCATTTCCCTTTAATTGCTGATATATTTATGATCCACGTCACATATTCAGTTTCGGTGGCATTTCTTCCAGTTTGCCCAGAAGTCCTATAAATATATATCTACGGCAGATGTATACTATTTAATGCAGCCGAACCGTGTTCGTGTACAATGCCGTTATGTGATGACTTCCAAAGAGAAAAGCAAGAACACTCGGAATATTTTTTTTTTTTTTTTTAATGTTTTCCGATTTCCTATCGCATAAACACCATATCCCGATGTGCATTGCGGCTAAAACATCTATGATTATGGGTGTAGTTCGATGTTTTAGCCTATCAAAACCTCTCCACAAATAAATGTGTCTCTCAGAATCGAAAGAGAAAAACCTATGGGGAAAAACACGAAAGCATTGTACACAATTTAAACCAATTAATGTCGTATAATTAACAAGGATAAACTGATGTTTTTTAGTGGATGAGTACTGCAGATATCACTGTTAAATAATTTGATCATTGGTTTTATTATGAAAACGTTGAGACCGGAAATACTGTTTTCAACCCGTAACTTTACATGGAGGCTGCCGCATACCTCAAATCATCTTCGTAATATCTATCAAACTATAGATCCTACATATCGACTGGACGTGGATTCTAAAAGTACAATATACATTTCTCGCTAGCAATCTAAAAGCATTTTAATGACCAAACTATCCTACAATTTTATTTGTGAATAAACGACCGTCTGTAACGTTTAAAATCAACGGGAGCACTAGAGGGCGAAAACTTTAAAACGTGATTATAGGTCGTATTAAGTGCTTGAACAATCGACCTATTTGGTCATATGAGTTGGAGGACTTGTTGAAATAAAGTGTTACACCCCCTGCATTACTCCAAAGTGCCCCTAGGGGTCCTTCTATCCATATTAGGGAAACACCTCTGTATTAACTGTCTGTTCTCTGTTTCTCAGGATCACAGAAGCTACTATCTTTTGTAACAATCCCTGTTGTTCTCCTGGCTGTCATTTCTCTCTCTGTCTTCCTGTGGATCAGGTGAGCAGATCTGATCATCTTAATCATTGTTTGTTAAATCATTAAAAGTCTGTTTGTCTGATGGCAAACATTTGATCTTCTTTTTCTTTATAAACTCTCCTAACCAGAAGAAAGAGGGCTTCTAGAGACTCGTCTGAGCCTGAAGAGAGAGCGGACACCAGGGAAGAGGTGAGAATAGATGCTTACGTAATTCATCTAGTACAAAATAAAACATATTACTCTCAATTTATAATGAGGAGTATTTCATGGTCTTTAAGTTCTTTTATAAAATGTATCCGACATAGAAGGACCTCTTGCTGCTCTTTTTACATCCTTCTATAAAAAGTTAATTTCTATTACAATCTCTTTGATTCTCCTCTTAGACGTGAGAACATTTCAAGTTCATCCAGAAGTTTTCCTATCTTTGATCCTTTTATCTTTTCTGTCATAAAGCATCATGTTGATGAAGCAGGGATGTTTTTCCATCATTACCACAGCTGCTGTTGCTTTGGCCTTCTCTGTCCTGGGTCCATTCCTCTGTAAATGAAATACTTATTAATATAAAAATGTGTAGCTGAAAGTGTTTTCATCCCTGCAGTGTGTACCTGATCAGCCGGAGCAGCAGGAGGACCTTCAGTATGCCAGCGTTCACTTCTCCAACAACCGGGCAGACCCTCTTTACTCCAACATGAGAGCAGCTCGGCCCCTTAGACACACGGAGCAACAGGAAGTCCCGGAGTACGCTGCCGTCAAGTTCAGCAGTGCTGCCCCGAGGTGAGCAGATCCTCACAGGAACATTGTTCACATATCATTTAATTCCTTGTGCTTTATTATTACCACTAAGAAATACATGTTTTATTTCTCAGGACCAGAGGTCAGGACCCTGGAGAGGATCCAGCTGCATTGTACAGCACGGTCAACAAATCCAGATAAACACAGCAGGCGTTGCTTTTGAAGGATGATACTTCTGTTTCTTTACTATCACATCTCTATTTACACAGGGTGATGTGGATTATTAAAATACATGTCTCAGGGTGGACCTCTCGAAGAATGAGGCGATGAGTTTTCAGCCTAGTTTTTAGCCTAATCTGAATGGCTCAAATGTAAAGATTTTGTTAAAGGGGACCTATCATGCAAAATGCACTTTTGTACATCTTTTATACATGAATATGTGTAAGTGTCAGAAAACACAACCCTCTCTATTTTCCTCCGTACCCAAATCTCTAAAAAAGGGGCTGCAACGGATCTGATACAGATTGATCCAGATTTGAACACTGTCCTGACGTCAGGACGGTGGCGCTACGGCTATTGGTCAACTCTCCACCTATCAGGGGAATGAGAGGTTGGGCCACCGCCGGCCATTGCTGCTCGAAAGCGCTGGAGACGCTGTAGTACATATGCCAGGCCTGTAAGTGACGCTGTAGTCTGCCACAAAAGCAGCGAAGAAGACTTCCCCTTGCATGGTTGCCATGGTTGCCCTTCTGTGCCCCAAGGCAAGCGTTTCCGCCTCCTGCTTTAAAACAAATGAATAATGACTCTATGGCCCTTTCTCATTTCTCTAACTCCCCTCCTCGACTCCCCTCCTCGACTCCTATCCTCGAGACTTAGTCCCGCCCACAGGAGATGCGAGCCGACGAGCCGAGGAGGGGAGCCGAGGAGAGAGGAGGGGAAGCAGCAGGCGGTTAGAGAAATCAGAACTCCTCTCCTCTGAGAGGTCATTTTAAAGAGACGTCCATTAATGATGACAGGAGGCACAGCAGCCCTCTGTCTGATGGACAGATGTGTTCATGACCACTTATATATTTACTTTGATTCATTCACAGTGCGGTATAATGAGACAATAACAGGCTACAGATGCGGACACACACACACACACACACATACACACATATATATATGTATATATAAATGTATATACATATATATACAATTTCAGAATCAAACAGAGCACTCTCATAATAACGTAACACTATCAGAGACTGGATATATCCCCCCCCCCTCTCTGGTCGCTACAATGAGGGAAATAAATTACGGGCCAAAAGTTTTATTTACAAGTATTAAAAGTAAGCAGAGGACACCAAACCAACTGAGACCTGTCTGTCCGCTGCATCTACGCACACACTGTCTTTTATGAATATGTGTCCCCGGTGTTCCAGGGAACTCACCAAGTGTCAGAAAACACAACCCTCTCTATTTTACTCCGTACCCAAATCTCTAAAAAAGGGGCTGCAACGGATCTGATACAGATTGATCCAGATTTGAACACTGTCCTGACGTCAGGACGGTGGCGCTACGGCTATTGGTCAACTCTCCACCTATCAGGGGAATGAGAGGTTGGGCCACGGCCGGCCATTGCTGCTCGAAAGCGCTGGAGACGCTGTAGTACATATGCCAGGCCTGTAAGTGGCGCTGTAGTCTGCCACAAAAGCAGCGAAGAAGACTTCCCCTTGCATGGTTGCCATGGTTGCCCTTCTGTGCCCCGAGGCAAGCGTTTCCGCCTCCTGCTTTAAAACAAATGAATAATGACTCTATATAATCACATGTAAGGGATAATGTGCAGCGACGCGGTCATTATGGGGAAAAGAACACCGACAGGCTGATCAGGAGCCCGACGCGAAGCGGTGGGATCTAGATCGGCGTGAAGCTGCACATTATCCCCTTATTACATGGCCACATTCTCAACAAAGTAACGATATGACTCCCAATATTAATTGAAATGCTTTTTTAAAAAAAATGATTTTATTGATTTAAAAAATAGTTGAATGTATTGATTTAAATTGACATGCATCCGCTAAGAAAAATAGTCCGTTGTTACTGTTTGAACTAACGTAGCAACGGCAGGAACTGCTTCGATAGTGTTTTTGAGGAGCTTTTTGATTACAGATTTGAAACTATCGCTGCTTGCTTTAAAAGTAGCACAATTCATGATGTCAAACCTTGGAAGGTATCTAGATATCCCTGCCCTAATGCCAAAGTAACTGGCAACTGAATATGTGTCGCCGTTTGATGTCTATGTCTGGACCGCTGTGTAAAAAGGAGGGTTTCTGCCCCGTTACTTCTCTTCTTACTTCTATAAGAATAAAACACGGAGGACAGAGATCTCTTATTGTCCCCCTCTTCTCCCCGCTGCAGCCTAGCAGCTGATCTCAAAGCATGCTCCCCTCTCCTGCATGGGGGGCGTGGTCAGCTGCAGCTCACAGAATCAGCCCCCTGTAAAAACAGGGCTGGAAAGAGCAAATAGAGCGAAATGAGGCATGGCTAAAATGCAGGATCTTTTTGGTATTTTGAAAAAAAAACGATATTTATATACTTTATATAGGTATAGCCCTACAATATATTGTTCAAATATAGCATGATATGTCCCCTTTAAGTATTTCACAGCTTAATGTACTGAATTGTAAATATTTCTTGTGTAACATGATTTTTGCCGCAAAAATAATGAACAAATGTAAAGATGTTGCAACAAGGGATCTGATCCCTAACTGCTGGCTTGTTGGAAAATGTAGATATTACTAAAGAGGTATAATGTACTGATAACAAACCATTTCCATTGTTTTGTACATTTATCAACTTTATTCAAATAATATTTCTTTACAATGTTCTTCTTCTTGTCTACATTGAAATATCAACAACTACTTGTTTGTGTTATTTTTTATCCATTCCAAAATAAATGTTTTTGAAAAGCACATTGGGATATTGGAGAGGAACATGCGTTTGCTGATGTAGTTGCAGTTTCATTCTGCTGCCACTAGGTTTCAGTAAAGAGCCGTATTTCACTGATGGAAAACCATTACCAAGAGCCTGTACAGTACATTTATCTTTGGTGTGTGTACTAGGGATGGGAATTTGAAAGCAAATGTATATTCGAATATTCGACCACCCAAAAAACGGTTGACCGGTTAACCGAAATGTACATATCCTATAAAAAAAAAATTGGGTTAAAAAAAAAAAAAAAAAAAAATTGAATTTTTTTAAAAATAATTTTTGGAAATACATACATGTTCAAAGAAGTGTAGAAACCAAGTCGAATTTGTAAAATGTATTGAACTGGTGATCACAGTTTGACAGCTATAGGCCTACAGCTTCATTTGTGGAGGTGATTCCCAATCAGGCCAGCTGTAGAGAAGACCCTCTCAGCTGGAACGGAGGTTGCGGGTATAGCAAGGTATAGTATGTATATATAAGTTTAATTTGGCATAGTTTGCACTCTACACCGCACTCACTAACCTGGTCGACATATTTCCACACATTACTCCTTTTTGGCGCCATGTCTGTTGTGTAGGACTCTTCTTAGAGTGTAAATAATTACCGGACTATGACTGGTAAAATATGTTGAATACCGGCAAAACTAAATCTCTCCAGTCAAAATGTCTATGTACTTTGCCGCCACACACGGTTGCCAAGCAGCGCTTATTGTTGTTTAGGCTGGCCACTCATGTGTCGCGAGTGTTGACAGGGGGCGGGGGAGCACGCTCATGAACTGTTAGCGCCGGAACCTCGCAACGGCTGCGGAGCGCATTTGCGCCACATTTGGGCCTAAGATGAGGTTTGAGTCTGCGTGAACTACGTGTAGGGAGGGGCAGCAGCCATATCATTGGCTAGAACTAGCTATATCTGATGGATTTGGACATAAACACGAGTGAAGTATAACCGGACGCGAGAGAGAGATCAGCACCTGCAGCTCTGCCCGCTGTGAGGGACCGGTAAGCGGTGCAAAACACACCATTAGACGTCAACTAACACATTTAGCTATGGCACTGTTGTATATATATATACATTGAATTATTCAATTTGATAATGTGTAATCAACTTAGGCATCACTCCCAAAAAAAAATAAAAAAAATTTTTTATAAAAATATTCATAACTCATATTCGAATACATGAATAATTATTCGAATACCTGAATAATTTCGAATATTCGATTAATCGTTCCCATCCCTAGTGTGTACGGCCTTAATGTTCACACATTCTTATTCTCCATATTTTTATGTAAATATAAAAGTTCCATTATCACCAATTAAAATAGTTCATTTCTTTGTTACTCTTTAAGTTCATACCCATCACAACTTGTTGCATTTGTCCTATTTTGCTTTGTTGTTTTACACCTGTGTTTATGACCCTAGTCTTTTGCTCTGTACTTCATGTGTTTACCTTTCTCTCGTTCTGTTCTGTTTTGGTTTGAGTTAATCAATAAAGGTTGAGATTGCCATAACTCTTGTCCACACTAATGCTAATGATAGCATTAGTATCACTAATCTGTCATTTCAAAATAGAATAATTGCCAGTGGCGACTGGTCATTAGGGGCAGGTACAGCCCCACCTAGTGTCAGCAGAAAGTATTAAAAATAATGATTACAAAAAAATATATATATAAAATATATTTTAAGATCATGTTTAATCATCTGATTCGTCTGTACATTGCTGTTTTAGTCTGTGTTCTTCTAATTAGTGTCTACAGTGTGTGCCTATTGAGCTGTTTAGAGCCATGTGGGACAAAACCCGATCATGCCCCTCCCTCTCACTGTCTAAGTGAATGGTGACTGTAAAAACTACACTGCGCATGCTCAGAGTATTTTTCAATTTAATGTGTGTGGCAAAAAAATAATGACCATAGGGGCAATGAGCTACCATCCCCACCATACGTCATTTCACATCATTCAGAGCTGATTGGCTGTAAGTACGTGTGCCGCGAAAAGTGTGGTGTGTGAAGAGGAGACGAGAGACGCGTCCTAAAACCAGGAAGTAAGCTGCGCATGGGTTCCCTCGACAAAAAAGCAATGAGATTTCTCCATAGGATTTTAGAAAATAGCTCAAAATAAGATCTGTGGGAAACGTACCTGTTTAATCAGATTGGTCCGTTGAGATCATAGATCTCTTTTTCAAGGGAGACCTGCAGCATATAGGTTCCCAAGTGCCCATAGTATCAACGAGCATTTCATTTAGCCTAGCTTTAAAAACATGCAGAGGAATGAGATTGCTCAGTTTCAATTCTTGCTGAAGATTGTTCCAAGCAAGTCGAGCTGCGCACATAAAAGCTGTCTTACCTAAGACAATCCTTGCTCTTGGCACATCTAACAATACTACATCATGCGATCTCAGACAATAGCTGCTTGCAACTCTCTGTGTTATCAGAGAGCAGATATAATACGGGAGTTTACCCAACAAAGCTTTATAAATAAACGTGTACCAATGACTGAGCCTCTTTACAGTAAGTGATGGCAAACCTGCCTTGGCATACAGGGTACAGTGATGAATAAGTGCTTTACATTTAGTGACAAATCTCAGTGCGCTGTGATAGGCGGCATCTAACTTGTTCAGGCAATAGGGAGTTGCATTCATATAGACCAGATCACCATAGTCCAGCACAGGTCAAAAGGTCACAGTGACTAGCCTTTTCCTGGCTTCAAATGAGAAACAGGACTTGTTCCTGAAAAAGAAACCTAGTCTAACCCTCAGCTTTTTAAGCAGGTTATTGACATGAAGTTTAAAAGTAAGACAATCATCAAGCCAGATACCTAGGTATTTATAACAGGTAACCACTTCAAGTACTTGTCCTTGCATAGTAACAATATCTAAAACAGGCTCTGGTGTCTTTTTAGCTTTTGAAAATAGCATTACCTTGGTTTTATCAACATTTAAAAGAAGCTTAAGTTCAGCAAGCTGAGTCTGAATAATGTTAAAAACAGCCTGTAATTTAACACCAGCCTCCTTAATGGAGGGACCTGCACAGTACATCACGGTATCGTCCGCATAAAAATGTAAAGTAGCTTGTAAAGTAGCTTTTCTCACACCTAAACTGTTGATATATATGGAGAATAAAAGTGGACCTAAAACAGAACCTTGAGGAACACCATTAGCAATGTTTAACCACTCAGAAGACTGCCCATCAAAATGAACACATTGGGACCTTTCAGAGAGGTAGTTTACAAACCACCCCACTGCATGGCTGGATATGCCAGTACTGAGTAGCCTCTGCTTTAAGATGCGATGATCGACGGTATCAAACGCTTTGGAAAGGTCAATAAATAGAGCTGCACAACTCTGCTTATTATCTAAAATACTCGTAATGTCATTCACCACTTTCATTGTCGCAGTGATGGTGCTATGTTGCTTTCTGAAGCCTGACTGATGTTTAGACAGGATATTATTTTTACATAAAAACTCCTTTACTTGTTCACTCACTAGGCGTTCGAGCACTTTCGCCAGAACTGACAATTTAGAGATTGGCCTATAGTTATTTAAAATAGTTGCATCCCCTCCTTTTAGTAAAGGCAAGACATAAGCTGACTTCCATACTTTTGGAATTGCATTTGTGCTGAGGGAGAGGTTAAAAAGAGTAGTGAGAGGAAGAGCAATAAAATCTGCAGCTATCTTTAAAAAGAAAGGTTCTACGCTGTCCGGGCCAGCCGGTTTCTTAGGATCTAACTTGGTTAAGGCTTCATGAACAACATTAACAGTAAAAGGAGTAACACTGAAAGGGGTTTCCAGACCACCACCATGACCTCTTGCCCCTTTTCCACTTCTATATTTAAGGCTAAAAATTCGAATTGCTTACTGATAGATTTGGAAACTAATGTGGATACACTGAACTTATTCTTAACATAAATGGCAACGCCACCACCTTTATTAGGCCGGTCGGAACGATACACATTATAACCATTTAAGGCAATGTCAGAGACCAAAATAGATTTATTTAGCCATGTTTCTGATAAAACAATGACGTCAGCGTCAGTCGAGCTTGCCCAAATGCGGACAAAATCTAGTTTACCTAACAGACTGCGCACATTCAAATGGATGAAACCCAACCCAGACCTAGCTTTAAGATCAGCAGGAGTAGCGATCTGACTACTACTACTGGGCGGACCAGGGTTAGGTTGTACATTTCCTGACAGTAATAGCAACAAAAAAAACAGGAATCTTTTCCTCTTAATCGACACACATACATTGTCATCTACTTTAGAAACACCGGAAAAGTCAGCGAGAGTGTGATTTGAGCTTAAGAAGCAGTCCTGAAGAACCATCTTCGCAGGAAAACAAAAAAGACAAACAGATTGTCTGTGACAAGGCATCCGGTAATTGTTTGTGCAACACATCCGAAACTTTGCAGGGGATGCCCACTGCGGGTGGCAGAACAGACCTGAATCCAGTAGACTTCTCAGAATGACTAGAGATCTTCTCATAGTCCAAAACAGTTAACAGGCACAGCAGAATCCCGATATGGGCCATTTTCCCAGACCAGCACACAGTATCCGCGATGTTCCTGGAGCAAATCAGCACAGCAGCAAAGGACAGGCGAAAGCAGCAGCGTGGAAGCGCTCCGGTCCCTCCGTGGTATCCCCGGGGTGAAAGCAGGCCTCTGCAACAGCAGAACCAGGACAGGTGGAAAGCAGGCCCCAGCCGTGGTAAAATCCTCCTCCGCACAGCAGCACACACCCGGTGGAAGCAGGCCAAGCCCGAAGCGTGGATCCACTCCGTCTCTCCGCGACGACTCCGGGGTAAAAACCTCTCCAGTACAGCCGTACTCTACAGGTGGGAGCAGGCCTCCATAGATTGCAGATCGCAGCAACAGGTGGAGTCGCTCCGTCTCTTCGCGACGAGCAGGCCTCCGTAGATCGCAGATCGCAGGCAGCAACAGGTGGAGCCGCTCCATCTCTTCGCGACCTCAGCACAGCCGTACTCGACAGGTGGGAGTAGGCCTCCGCAGATCGCAGACAACTAAAACTACTACTTGTATAAGCAGGGATGGCTAAATGTTTGTAAGCAGGAGAGCTAGATGCTAACAGATGCCAGATGCTAACAGGTAGTGGGAGCCTGTAAAAATTGCGACTGCACAAATAAATCATTTGTCATAAATCTATGGGTTAGATTTATGACAGACTTTTGAAACTACAAGAAGATAAGGAGGACTTTTACAAAAAAGTAATAGAGATTTTTGTCCAGAAGGATAGGCAAATGGACTTCATCTTCAAGTCAAGGTAAGACCACCATTTTTATTGAAAATGGGATCTTACTAAGAGAGAACAATTCAATATGTAAATGATAAAATTACATTTTGGGGTATCCTTTTGTTGAACTGTCTGTTTAAAATTATTTTGAAGCATCAGACAAAAAAAGCTTTTGAAAATAATATTATATTTTGATTTAGTCAAAATATAACTATTTGTAAACCTGAAGAGTCAGAGCCTCCAGCAGCATGAACCTCACTGCAGAAGCTTATATATAGACATCTAAGTTTGTTGTGCACCACCACGTTTGTACATATAAAACCGCCACTGATAATTGCACGTGTTCGCTTGAAATAAAAACACTGGAAACAATATAAAACAAAACAAGCTGCAGTGATGAAAGTGCACAGTTGTGAGGGATACATCAGAAGGTATAAAGAACACAGTAAGGGAGACTCTCACACTGAGAGAGAGAAGTGTGTGAGGAGAGAAGTGTGTGAGTGAGAGCAGTGTGTGAGTGAGTGAGAGCAGTGTGTGAGTGAGTGAAGTGTGTGAGTGAGAGAAGTGTGTGAGTGAGTGTGTGACCACAGCACAGCAGCAGTCCTGCTCTTCAGAAATACTGATAGCTAACCTTCAGCTTGTGCTGCTTGTTGTAGTTTGGTTTGAGTTTGGCTTGAATGAATATTATAAAATGTAAAACCAAAGCTATACCTCAATGAACAAACGTTGAGATGTGACTTTCTGTACACATTATGAAACTGTCCAGGCAGCTTCATAATAATATCAAGTGATGTTAATTTGCATTAGTAGTTTGTGTAATTTGCATTGTTGATTTTTATTCACAGAACATGGTTTTAGATCTTGAAGTTTGGCTGACCTTGCCTTCTTACAGTGCAGACGCTTTTCTGCTTGCTCTTGCCTCTGCTTACTTTTTTATGCTCTTTTTCTATTTTTCTTTTCTGAAAAATTCGAGCAGCGGCTCCTGGACATTAACCTATCACTGGGACAGTTATTCTTCGTAAA
>CM053245.1:42355278-42410278 GCA_028583405.1 Pogonophryne albipinna
CGTGGGTTCACAGGTTAATGCCTTCCTGTTCCTTCACTCCACCTGCAGACTGTGTGACGTCCTCACTGCTCAGAGAGATCAACTGTTTCACCCTTATCATTTTAAATCCCTTCTAATGCTTTTTTCAGGAGTCAGTATAGGCAGCTAAACGGGTCTTTAACCAGAGTTTATTTAGTTTAATAAAAGTGTATTGTTTGTTAAACAACCAAACTTTACTGTGTAGTGGGTGTTACTGGGGTTTGGCTCATCATGCATGTTAATCGTCTAAAGAGGAAGTACATCTAGTCTCTTAACAGCCTGATATCCGTCTTCTGCTCATTGCTACAGAGGAAAGGCATTTTGAACACATGGTTCCTCCTTCACTGTGAGTAGAAACAGTTTATTGATGTAATGATTCTGTAAACCTCCTGTGAACATTATTGAATCTGACATGTTTTATAGTCTCACAGAGATGAGAGGAGGTGGAAATAAGTGGAATGGATTTGTGTAAACGGTTAACTCCGTGAAGCAATACAATAATTGAAAAATGAAATCTTTCTCTGGTACTCTACACTCTTGCTTACCTTCGTCACATACATACTGATCTTTTATTTAACCACCTTGTTCTTTGCAAACAAAAAGCTTTGATTGCATCTAGAATATTATTACAGTTTTATTAGCTTGTGCCTTAATCTTGTTCCTTATTTACAACTGGACCTTAGTTTATGACCCCGTCATAGTCATTCTTCTTATTCATGTTTAATAATGTAAGGTGATCTTCAGGTGTTTGACTCTTGTCACTGAATTGAACTCTGCTATAATCTCTCTGGCTGCTACTTTTCTTTGGGTTTTGTTTTCTTGTTTTTTTGTTTCTCAACTTCTCTCATGTCGCCATAACTCTGTACCAAACCCTTCTAGTTCCTTCTCTACTCTCTGACCTCAGTGTTACTGTATATTCCCACACTCTGAGTTAAAAGCAGTCCTTTGCTCGAATCATTTACATCAAATATCAGTTTGCTTATCACCTTAACAAGCGTTAAAATGAGAATATAGTGTCTGCATAACTGTTCCATCCTCTCTCTCTCTGAAAACATTTTGCTTTGTTTTTTTCTTAAGACGACTTAAAGAATCTCCAGCTCTGTTTTTATTAAGTTTAAGTGATTTAGAGAGATATTCTTATTCAAAGTCATAACATATTGACTCAACTCTTATGGATCAGACATCTGCACCAAACCCTTCTAGTTCCTTCTCTCCTCTCTAACCTCAGTGTTATATTCCCACGCTCTGAGTTTAAAGCAGTCTTCTTCTTTTTCTAATCTGTATATCAGAAAGAAGCTGCTCACACCTCAGTGTTCTGCATTCATTGTTATTTTCACACTGACCTCAGCAGCAACCTGACCACAGAGCGAACAGAGAGGGAACTGTTCAGAGAATCACACACTTTTCTGATTAATATGATCGCTAATCTGACCTCAGATCTGACCTGTTAATTTGTATGAAGGCATTTTCCAATCTCGTGTCAAACTGAACGTACCCTTTTTGCGTAGACTTCTGTTCTACCTGGTTTGATTAAGAAACAATAAAATCAAAGAGTATCATTGGTTTTAAAATGCCATAGAAGGAATTCACATGTGTTTTTCCAACCCAGTCTCACAAAAAAACGGGTAATAACTACGTTGGTCCACAACTTGGGACGTAGTATTTTCTACAAAAACGCCTCTGAAATTGTAAGATCCCTACGTTTTTTTTCACCATTCAATCCAATGGCTGGCGTCTATGTCACGTGATCTTCAAATTTCTCCCTGCAGAAAAAAAACATGGCATTTTCCAATCTTCCTGTGCCCTGAATGTAAAACTCAGCATACACTTTTTTTTCATACATGTCCTTTTTTTTAAAGGACATGTATGAGCACTGAGGACGTCACACAGTCTGCAGGTGTAGTGAAGGAACAGGAATGCATTAACCTTTGAACCACGAGGCAGTTTAACTAAAGAGGATGAAGGGCACAGTATTGATTATAAGAGAGAATGGAAAATTACACATCATTTTTTCTTGGTTTGATTCTTATCTCTGTGGTCAGGTTGCTTCCTAAGAAATGCTGAACACTGAGAGAAACTTAGTGGCAAACCAACATGAACATGTCCACCACATAATCAAGTGAACTGGTACGGTTAAGACACATAATGTTGATATGTTGTTAAATCAAAACCTTTATTTATCCAGGAAAAATCCCATTGAGATCAATGATCTCTTTTTCAAGGGAGACCTGCAATAAAATAAATAAATAATTTAGAGTTATTTTTGAGGAACCAGTATTTGAAACAAATGTAAAGACAGTCCACCCAAAAGTTGTGAAATCATAAAAACAAGACACACAAAAGAAAACTCTTTAAAAGTATGAATCAAGAATTCAAGGCTTTTATTGTCAAGTGTACATAGCTACAGTGCAGTTCTGTCGATGAAAATCTTAGGTCACAGGCTCCTCCAACAGAGCAACACAATAGAACAGATAAAATAGTGCAAGTAAATACAAATAAAAACTAATAAAATAGAATAGAAATAGTGCAATCAGAGTCTATATACAAGTAATGTATGTGAAAAACATTTTATGGCAATCTATCGAGTACTTGTTGAGATATTTCAGCCAGGACAAGAAGATGAACATGGTGAAGAAATATTGTACATAGAAAGGACAGAAATGTATTTAAAGAACAATGTAAATAGTTTATTATGAATAAAATATAACTCTTTACTAATGCATAAAGCTTCCCAGCTAAACAGACGGCAGTGGGAAGCCAGTGAGGGATCACGTCCCTTGTTGCGGCCAAAGCTACTATTTATTTTTTACCAAAAATCGCTCTTTGCAAGTTATATTTACATTGCATTAAGTTGTGAAATACTCACCCCTAGGGGCACTTTGGAGATGTTTTTTTCATCCTAATTGAAAAATAAAATAGTTTTGCATAGATGAAATTATGATAGTATCATATGTTTCTGAAAATATTTTAAATAGAACACACTTTATATTCAATGTTAAATACAGCTGACCCAATCAGAGTACACAAAGCTGAAAACTGTTGAAATTATAAATAATGTAAGTTTTAATAATATATTATTTCTCTATGGGACATACTTGGTGAAGTATGTATTTTTTAAACATCCAAATCAACCATATTATTTAAGATCATACATACTATCAAGAAAATCATAGAAATACAAAAAAAGCAACGCCTGCTGTGTTTATCGGGATTTGTTGACCGTGCTGTACAATGCAGCTGGATCCTCTTCAGGGTCCTGCCCTCTGGTCCTGAGAAATACATAATATCATTTTTAACCTTTTAAGCCCGAGGGTCCCCCCAGTGGACCCCTCCACCGTTTTTTTACGAGACTATGTCTCAGGGCTTCTTAACATTTATGAAACTATTAATGTTCCATACCCTTTTAACGGTAAGAAACTCAGCTAACTGACAATGTGAACCATTTTTAGCTAAAAGAAACACAAGAGTAATACCAAGCCTTTGAATTAGCATGGAGAGAAAAAATGCTAACTAATGCTAACGGAATTTTGCACAGCACTCAAGGTAGAAATGCCCTTATTACTTATCGTAACTGCACAAACAAGATATACGATTTAAAGCTGAGACTCCACAGATTCACACATGTAATATCATCACTGTAGGACCCCGAATTCCTGGAGCTATCAGCCAGAAAAGAGAAAGTAAACAATATCCGGTTTCAAAAATATTACAATAATTTCGTCTTACCTTTTTTGATTTGTGATCAAAAGTTGTGTTCACCGGAATAAAACGCCGCTCAAGGTCAATCCAATGTCTTTGTGTCACGTAGAATCTTTTACTGATAATCCATCATCATATTTATGGCAATATACTGGGTATAAAGTTTTGCTGTCCAGGCTTGTACTTTCAGATATGCTTCGTTTGCTTCTCTATTACGTCTGCTATGGGTAATGTTTACGTGGATTTGGGAACTGCCCATCGATTCTATTGGATGTAATGGTTAACCTCTTAAGCCCTGAGCCTGTTTTTCAGGTTTCAGGCTCGAAAATGCCACTAACACAACAAAGACTATATCTTCACTTCTAAAAGGGGTAAATTAATCATCTTTTCTCTCAAAGCAAGGTTACATCTGTGAGTTGGATGTAGAAGTGTCAGAATCAATATAGATGTTTTTATTTTAAAGTAAATTCAGATGGAACATAGTAAAAACATGTAAATTCTAATGTCCGCCTAAAAAATACCCATTACTTATAGTAAAAACCACCCTTGAATGATGGGTTAGTAGACTAAAAGCTTTAGGAATCCAAACTATAACATATAATAAGTACCCTGTATCAAGATTGATGCAAAACAAGTTAAATTTGACCTTTTTAGAGAGGTTTAGAAAAATAAAGTCCAGGCGGACTCACCTCTGGGTAATTTGGGAACCATCAGTTCCATTTGAACTTTTTCACTGTAAAAATCATTTTATTACTTTGAATTTTCACTATAGGTATTCATTCCATCCAAATACAACTGTTGTGAAAAAAATAAAAATAAAAATAAAATATAAGAACATACTCTGTTATCCTCTTAGGCAAGGCAAGTTTATTTATATAGCACTTATAGGCCCCACGGACCGAAATCGCGTCATTTGCAGGAAACAACGTCTAAGGAACCTTACTATTTAATAAACTATGAATATTTTATATCCATATAACGGGAAAAAACTAATTTAACTGATCTTTTTCATTTATTTTTTCAAAAAAAACACAATGCTAACAGTGAGCATCTGAATTAGCCCCGAGCGAAAAATGCTAACCTATTACTGCACCGAAAATCACTCCTAGCTCCCTTATTACTTATCCTAGCTCCCTTATTACTTATCCTAGCTGCACATCCAACACATCGTTTTTGATCGTAAAGACACAGAATCTAACGGTGCCCACCTCAACACTGAAAGATACAAACTTGCGACGTTATCAACAAAAACGTACATCAAAACAAGTGGAGCTAGGTACTAGCATGCGCTAGGCTAATGGCTTACCTTCCTCTTTGCCTGGTCTAAACTGGTCTTCAATGGCATTAAAACGATAAAAACGATGATGTAGTTAATCCATAGGTTAATATCCAATGTGGCTGTGTCCCCTTTGAAATGTTCTGATAATCTATAAGCAATAAAACTGCAATTCCGTTATCTGCTGTCCGCTCTGTGCTCCGTGTGCTCTGGGTCCTGCTGTAATGCCTGCTGTTAGTAGTAAACAATAAATGAAGCCGCCTGCGTAAAGTACTTAAACTGGCTGGCATTCTTTATACTTTACGCAGGACCATATCTCTGGAACCCATTGGTCGATTCGTGTGATTTACACCTTTTTCTTAACCATCAGAACCAATAGAATCGATGGGCAGTTCCCAAATCAACGTAAAAATTACCATAGCGGACGTAATAGAGAAGCGAACAAAGCATATCTGAAAGTGCACGCCTGGACGGCAAACTTTATACCCAGTATATTGCCATAAATATGATGAAGGATTATCAGTCAAAATTTCTACGTGACACAAAGACATTGGATTAACCTTGAGCGGCGTTTTTATTCCGGTGAACACAACTTTTGATCACAAATCAAAAAAGGTAAGACGAAATTATTGTAATATTTTTTAAACCGGATGTTGTTTACTTTCTCTTTTCTGGCTGATAGCTCCGCAATTCGGGGGCGTACAGTGATGATATTACATGTGTGGAATCTGTGGAGTCTCAGCTTTAAATCGTATATCTTGTTTGTGCAGTTACGATAAGTAATAAGGGCATTTCTACCGTGAGTGCTGTGCTAAAATCCGTTAGCCATTAGTTAGCATTTTTCGCTCCATGCTAATTCAAAGGCTTGGTATTACTCTTGTGTTTCTTTTAGCTAAAAATGGTTCACATTGTCAGTTAGCTGAGTTTCTTAGCGTTAAAAGGGTATGGAACATTAATAGTTCATAAATGTTAAGAAGCCCTGAGACATAGTCTCATAAAAAAACTGTGGGGGGTTCCACTGGGGGGACCCTCGGCTTAAGAGGTTAAGAAAAAGGTGTAAATCACCCAAATCGACCAATGGGTTCCAGAGATATGGTCCTGCGTAAAGTATAAAGAATGCCAGCCAGCGTAAGTACATTACGCAGCAGACTTTACTTATTGTTTACTACGTAAGGAAGCAGGAATTTCAGCAGGACCAGAGCGCACGGAGCACAGAGCGGACAGCAGATAACGGAATTGCAGTTTTATTGCTTATAGATTATCAGAACATTTCAAAGGGACACAGCCACATTGGATATTAACCTATGGATTAACTGCATCATCGTTTTTATCGTTGTAATGCCATTGAAGACCAGTTTAGACCAGACAAAGAGGAAGGTAAGCCATTAGCCTAGCGCATGTTAGTACCTAGCGCCACTTGTTTTGATGTACATTTTTGTTGATAACGTCGCAAGTTTGTATCTTTCAGTGTTGAGGTGGGCACCGTTAGATTCTGTGTCTTTACGATCATAAACGATGTGTTGGATGTGCAGCTAGGATAAGTAATAAGGGAGGCTAGGGGTGATTTCGGTGCAGTAATAGGTTAGCATTTTTCGCTCTGGGCTAATTCAGAGGCTTCACTGTTAGCATTGTGTGTTTTTTTTGAAAAAATAAATGAAAAAGATCAGTTAAATGAGTTTGTTTCCCGTTATATGGATATAAAATATTCATAGTTTATTAAATATTAAGGTCCTTAGACGTTGTTTCCTTCAAATGACGCGATTTCGGGTCCGTGGGGCCTAAGAGGATAACAGAGTATGTTTTATTTATTTTATTTTTATTTTTTTCCCAGCAGTTGTATTTGGATGGAATGAATACCTATAGTGAAAATTCAAAGTAATAAAATAATTTTTACAGTGAAAAAGTTCAAATGGAACTTGTTCCCAAATTACCCACAGGTGAGTCCGCCTGAACTTTATTTTTCTAAACCTCTCTAAAAAGGTCAAATGTCACTTGTTTTGCATCAATCTTGATACAGGGTACTTATTATGTTATAGTTTGGATTCCTAAAGCTTTTAGTCTACTAACCCACCATTCAAGGGTGGTTTTTCACTATAAGTAATGTTTTTTTTTAGGCGGACATTAGAATTTACATGTTTTTACTATGTTCCATCTGAATTTACTTTAAAATATAAACATCTATATTGATTCTGACACTTCTACATCCAACTCACAGATGTAACCTTGCTTTGAGAGAAAAGATGATTAATTTACCCCTTTTAGAAGTGAAGACATAGTCTTTGTTGTGTTAGTGGCATTTTCGAGCCTGAAACCTGAAAACAGGCTCAGGCATGCGGGCAGGTAGTTTTCCTGTTAGCGTCAGAGAAGACCTTTGAACAAGAAGCCCCCCCTCTGCATTTTGACCCAGAATACAAAGCTGAACCGCAGGGAGACGAATCGTGTCTTAAGACAACATCAAGGGTGTGGTATTTACCTGATAAACTAGTATTTGATGAATTATGGATGAATGCCGGTGACTCTCGGGTTAGTTACCTTTGTATGTCAATTTAATTATGTTATCCTGTGTGCACAATTGGTCCGGTCAACAATGTCTTTCTTAGTCTGAATTCAGTTTAAAGGTGTTTCCATACTATGAGTGAGATTTTCAAACATTGACAAGAATTTATGAAGGTTTTTGTCTAATTGTTGGATGCTATATGTTTTTATTTACACTGGCAATTCCCGGAAAAACGCAACATAACTAGCACTGTTTGTGTCTTTTCTAACTAAACTCTTCCAGAGAATAGGGGAATAAAACATATATATAAAATCTAAATGTTACCAAATTTGTAAGTGTATTTTATTTTGACAAACTTCTTGAATGGCTGCTTGTGTTAATATTCAATAGCTTGTACTTTTAGATCTTCTATTGTAAAATACATTTTGGAATCAACACCAATATTAAGCTACCCTATCACCAGTGGCGGTTCTAGACCAATTTGACTGGGGGGGCCACTGGGGGGCCAGTTATTTTCTGAGGGGGGCACAATAAATGCAGGACGAAAAAGAGAACTAGACAGTATGAAGTAATTGCGCATAAGAAAACAATGCAATACAGTTATTGGTATTTGTTTCAGTACACTTATTTATTTCAGATAGATCTTATAGTTATTACTGTTAGCTTCAGCTTAAGTTATAGTGCAATGTTTGCACTAACACTATATTTATATAAAAATAAAGGCAATGAACAGTTAGATCTCTACTTTACATAAGGGTGTCTGCACAATCTCACATTACAGCAACAAAATCCTGCGTTTTTTGGCAAACCGAGTACCAGAAAATATACATTTAAAAAAAAAAAAATGTCATTGTTAGGGGGGCCACAGGGGGGTCAGAGGTCAGTGTTAGGGGGCACTGGCCCCCTGCCCCCCTAGAACCGCCCCTGCCTATCACCTCCACTATCTCGAAAGTTAAAAGAAAAGCACTGCCATACCTAGATGGGCGAATTTGAACCAATGAGATTCAATGAGAATTGTTTCAATAAGTAAAATACTTCCTCTTCTTTTCTCAGGTGCCGTTTCATTCATGAAACATCAGCTGCTGCCACGTTCTTTCACAAGAGAGATCACCTTATACTGAGCCTTGACCCCAGCGTTTCTCAACAATGCGGTATTTCACATCTTTAAAATGACAAACAAACAAAATAAATACTACTTTCTTCTTTAAGATACGGTGCCACACACCTCTGCATTTTAAGAATCAGAGATTTCTGTGTAATCTGACTAATCTGACATCTTTGGCTCTTTTTTCGCAGACATCTTCAGAGGATGAGGAGTGTTTTCAAATGTGTGCTCTTTGTTCCCATCACACTCTGTGCTATCTACTTAATATCTCTATCTGTAAAGTGAGTCTGTGATAAATGTACGGGACACTACCTTCAAGAACAATTACTGTAAGCCTAAATGCTAGCATTACTTAATGAACACGTGTTTTTATTTTTTGTTTTAGACTTTTAATAGGCTTCATACCTATGGAGAAATGCCATTTGGAAAGTGCAAAGATGCTGAATCCGGACAGCAGTGTGGACGCCAGCCTCAATCTCCAGTAAGACCAGAAGACCGTTTACAATTTGGCTGAACAGATAGTCCTGAGACCAACACAGACATGTATCTATCATGTTGAGAAGCCGCAGGTTTCATCCGATTGGACATAAAGCAACAACAACAAATAAGTGGTGGTTTTTGTATTTTACCTTTTTAAATAATTCCTAAGAAGAAGGTGTATTTATAAATAAATGTTGGCTCAATTAATGGAGCCACATAAAACTATTTTTGCTTAATCCATATTAGAAGGGTAGGTATTGTATACGTTTAACCTGACATTGCAGTGAAAGTTTTGGTGCAACAGAATTTAACTAAATCTAAGTTGAGTGTAAATATAAAATAATACTACTAAAATATTTAGATGCATATGACTTGTTTAAGTCACAACTTACCTGTAGTAAGCTTCAGGTTGGTAAAGAAGATAATTATAAAAGGGAATTCAGTCTAAATAAATACATTTGTTTTATGTTTCAGGTCCAGACCTGACGTGCAAACCTGTACATATTGGAAAGCTGCCATCATATGGGAAGGGATGTTTGACCCCCGCCTCTACGACGAGATGCACAAGATGAAAGGATCCTCTGTGGCTCTAACAGTCTTTGCTGTGGGCAGGTTGGTTTCTGTTAAAGCAGACAGGGGTATAACATGACAAAAAACACAAAAAAGAATGACCCCCAAAAAACCCAGTGCTAGTTACTATAGCTAACGTTGAAAATATATGTTTTACTGTACTCATAAACATGTGAAGTGGACATGCTGCGTCTAGTGTTAAAATGAATTGTAGTGCAGTTACAGATAAAATCATAGGCTACTGTTTGTTTGGTCGGTTCTGGTCACCAGATCAGATACCACTGCCACAGCACATTGCAGCAAACCGTTTTTACTTGCAGCAGCAGACTAAAGAAGATCTGCAACATTTTGTTGCACGAACCAATGGACCTCAGTTTCCTCTGGAGGTAGAGTGATAAGAGTCTAACAGAAAAGTGACTTTTTTCTTTTCCTCAAAAGATACCTTGATGCTTACCTACACACATTCCTGAACTCAGCCGAGCAACACTTTATGGTGGGTTTGCCCGTGACCTACTACGTGTTTACAGACATGCCAGAGAAGGTGCCTAACATCAAGTTGTCTCCTCTGAGAAGCATGAAGGTGATCAAAGTGGAGAAGAACTCCAGGTGGCAGGACGTCTCTATGATGCGAATGAAGAGCATATCAGATGTGATAGAGTCTGATATTCGCCACCACTGCACGCACGTCTTCTGCTTTGATGTGGATCAGGTATTTACCGGGAGATTTGGATCAGAGGCTCTGGGGATTCAGTGGCTCTGCTCCACGCATACTACTACCACCTTCCAAAGTATTTTTACACCTACGACCGCAACCCAAACTCCAAGGCGTACATGGAAACTGGGGATTTTTACTACCACGCTGCCATCTTCGGAGGCTCGTGGAAGAATGTGAAAGCGTTGACCCAGTCCTGCTATCAGGGCATCGTGGAGGACAAACAGAACAATGTGGAGGCTCTGTGGCACGATGAGAGCCATCTGAACAAGTACATGCTGCTCCACAAACCCAGCAAGGTTCTCTCTCCAGAGTACTGCTGGGATACCAGCATCGGTTTCAGGCGCGACATACAAGTCACCCGATTACTGTGGGCACCAAAATACTATGACACACTTCGCACACCTTAAAAACTTAACAAATGCTAACAAAAGTAAAGTCTCAGGTTCTCGTGCTCCCTGGCTCATTTTGTTCTCTCAGGAATGAATTTGCAGATCTGCAAGTATTTTCATAATGGAGTGACAACTTCTTATATAAATACACGCTTTTCTTTTATCTGGATATCAAATGTTTTTGTTGCATCTTGTTACAGATGCAACAAAGTCAACTTTTTACATGTTTGATCAAACTGTCTGCACTTGTTGATCCAGCTTATTTATTTGTATGTCACTATCTCTGTTTTTAACTGATACTTATTGACACTCAAATGTGTTCACATTTTTTATAAATCTCAATTGCTTTTCTTCCCCCTGTTAATGTGTGATTTGTGTGTCAGTCTTTCCTCTTCTGTAAAGCGATGTGCTGCGCTTCGTTAACTGTATTCACAGTGTTCATGTACAATGTCTATTAATTATATCTTCACCAATTTAAGATACACATATAATCACCATAATGTCAGTGAGTCAGATTAATATGTTGTCTTCAAAGCATCCAATTTGAATGATTTGACAAAGTATTGAAATGGGGGTCGTAGACATACATGCTAACAACAGAGAAACTTTATGTTAGGGATGCCTTGCCTTTAGTTCATTCAGAATGGAACAATAGAAACATATTTATCCCGTGACTGCAGTGGCTCCCTGCCATTTCTCAAAGATGTGTTGGAGGAATGGACATTTAATATCATCTTATCAGTTTCTGAAGAAAGCTTAAAGGGAGAACCCAGTATGCTACTCTGCTAAGCTTTAGTAGAAGAAAAGGATTTGAATAGAATTTGATGTAGTTGCATTGACAAATCATTAGAGCTCGATCAATATTGAAAGTACATTTTTTTGTTTACTTTGCCAGTTTTGTCATGAATGTCGTATTGTTGTTCTTTCAGTCTGATATTCATTATGAAATAGCACTTCAGTTTAACCCAGATGAGCTTTGAATGAGCTGGTGTGACTCCTGATGCCTGAACTCTTTCTATACATTTGTACTATTGGAGTAAGACGCTCCTTAGGGTGGTCCTTAGTGCAATGTACATTTTCGAATTCATTTATTTTAAGCTCCAACCACCGGAATTCGTTATGATAGTCAAGAAAACTCTCCTGGTGAATTTTATTCAAATTCCAACAGCATTTACCCCTCCCTCATCAACCTTGACGTTTAGCCTCAGTAGGGTGGTCCTTAAAATTGAAAGTCGGAAAGTCTAAGGTCCAACCCCCAGAATTCATTCTATTAGTCAAGAGAACTCTCCTGGTGAATTTGTTTTCTCAATCTGACAACATGAACCCCTCCCTCATCGAGCTGGGCTGCCACACCAGCAGCCACGGTGCTACAACTGAGGCTAAACTTCAAGGTTGAGGAATTTCCTCGGTCACATCAACAGAACTAAATGATTCACATTTCTATAAAACAAAGTAAAAAAACACAGAAAGATCTGACAGGAAAAGTAAAGTTGTTTTGATGCTGAGCTCTAACCAACATATCGGTATCTTGGCCTTGTCATCTTGATCGAGGCAAAGAAGCAACAGGATTTCTCCTCAGTATTTTTCAAAAATTGTGAGTTAAATGAACTTTTAATATTTACACCATTTTTTGTTATTGCACTTCATTTATTTAATGTTGAGAAAAATCTGGTACAAGTGTTCATACACTGTTTATCACTGTGTATTTCATGAAAATTCAGCAACGACTGAACGGAAACTTCACACATACCTGATTAAAAACAGTTTAACAATGAATTTAACTTTTATAGTACTGTCTTTTCACATGATGAATAGCAGATGATAAGCAGAAAAAATCATTACTGATACGTGGTTATATCTGAAAATTGTATTTCCCTTTCACATGGTGAAAAGCAGATGACCACTAAAGGTGCTATACACAAATGCAAAAACACAACATCTCCGACCTCTAGAAACAGCGTTGCACCATTTGCAGATGACCCAAAAAGAGACGTCTGATGTTGATGTGCACGACAAACTCTCTCTCCGTTCTTGAACAACACAGCACATGAAGGATGTGAAGGATGTCCGTCAGCACCAATGTAGAGCTCAAAGTGGTAGGCTCCTCTCACTGGTGCAATGAAAGAACCTGTGGGACATTTTTAGTCAGTGCAGGTAACTTGAGATGTGTTTGTTGATCATGTATTTTAATTGTGCATAGCCAAAAACGTTAGATTTCTGTGACTTAGAGTGTGGAGATTTGAGTACCTGTGTTTGGGTTGTAGGCATTCCCAATGTTTGAGAAGACGTATCTGAAGACTAAATTAGTTTCAGTATTAAATGGTCTGATAGTTCCTGAGCCTGAAGCCAACAGAGATGCTGAGAAAGCCACCTGTTTGACAGAGAGAGAGAGAGATTTTATTTTCCTACTGTGAATTCATGTTTTTAAAATACGTACAGATATTACAAATTCAACCCATTATTTAGATATTTTACCTTCTCCGTCTCTCTTCAGAGCCTCCACCTGGTTTTCTGTGACATTTGACCTGGCTTTCACAGTGATCAGCTCTGCTGCTTGCACTGTGAGAAAAGTGGCATCATTACATATTTGTGTGTCTGAAAGAAATAATGTTTGATAGTTACAAGTATTTCATCATCACTCGCATTATCAAGGTTAGCATTACCTATGGAACTTCTTTTTTTAAATTTATATATATAATACATTTCTGTTGCATCTTATATATTTATTCTAACATATTCTGTCTGCTAAAACAGGTTTTCTTCCTGGTTTAAGATACAATATCACAAATAATTGTTCACTACAAATTGTTAGAGCCATGATCTTCTTCACAATACCTTGAAGTTGTTGCTTTAGCTTGTCCACCTCAATTTTCTGTAACTCCAGTTCTTTCAGCTTTGCAGTTGGACCTTGATTAAAAAACCAAATGCATGTATATTGTTATTTATTTAACCATCAATTTTTTTTAACTCGTGCAATACTTTTTGTGTATATATCATATTTGATACATGAGTTTCTGAGACCTCTACGTCATCCAAATGACTAGTACGTTCCGAAAAGACCTGTTGTATGCAATGTGATACATGTCTTCTGCCCTCTGGTGGATCATTCGGGCATTGCCGGCTGTAGATCGCTTTTAATGTCCAAATCCAAAATGGCTACCGTCATGTAACGTTTCAGACGCTTTTGGAAGCGTCATCTTTGCCAATATTGAATAAATTACGGTAAGAATTACTTTTATATTGTTACTGATATTTCACTATGAATATTTACTGTATTGAAGCAACTTATAATCAGTTTATATTTTGTAGCTTATTTAATAGAGAAATCGTGTTGAAAATGTATGTATCAAATAGTCAACCCGGCAGGGTAGGATTTTCACGGCGGCCATGACGGCCATGGCCGTCGTAGCCCCTCGGTCTGGCCGTTATGCCCCACAAATAATTGTACGTCCTACGGCCACCATGGCCTGTGTGCCCCTGATACTGTTAAAATCTCGAAGTTGCTTTAAAAGCGACAGAACAGTGTTTTCTGGAACTGCATTATGCTGCGTTCACAACGGACGTGATGCGAATATTCTCATCGCTCTAACCGCTGGAGTTTCACCGCGGCTGTCAGCTGTTTACTCCTGTCATTCAAACAGAATGCGCTGGAGAGGGGGCGGGGCTTATTTACATGTAAATACTGTGGTGGAAACCAACTGCTACAAAATGAACATATTTTACCGTGATTTATTGTAATACACGTTTCAAAATGATGCCGAAGTAACTAAATACTGATACCGGTTAGTAAAAAACATAAATTAATGCATTGACAAGTCTGCAGATAAGACGGCAAGCAAGAAACCTTTTAAAATGCGTGTTTTCTGAATGGATCAATCAGGCTAAACTAACCTGTAGCTGCTCCGTCCACACTCACAACAACGTCCTAAAGACAGAATTAAAGCAGCGATTGTATTCGCCATGACAGTCTGTGGTTTGTACATGTTGTTGAAGCAAACACAGTAGTGGTGGCTTAAAGCCCACCTCTGCTCCGCGCCGTTCGTTAGATGAGCCTGGTCAGATTAATAAGAGAAGGAGTTCAAAACACCGGCATAAAAGTTATAACAATAATCTGATTTTAATGGTAAAAAACACCAATACAAATTACAGAGTACTCCGGGCTCCCAGCTCTACTGCTGTGCGATACAGGTATCGGGACCAGCCAGTCAGAAACAAGGGGGGCATTTTGCATGAATAAACAACAGTATATATGGACATTTTTGGGGCGGAGATGTGGGTCGGCTCTTCCATCCCATTTTACTCCTAAGTGAAGCGTGAGAGCCTCGGAACTAGTCAAGGTCAGAATCACTTTTTATCTTCCACCTAACTTCACTCCTTTACTTTCCCAGGGAAGATTTCACACAAACTATTCTTTCCCAAAACAATCAAACATTGTACACAGAGATATTGGTGCTTGAGATTATACTGGCCCCAGGAAGAACCTTGAATAAGAACATGTGCATGTGCTGGTGGGGGGAAAGTGTATGTGTGTGTGTGTGCTGATATCTGGGTCAGTGAGTGTAAGTGTGTGTGCTGGAGACAGGAGGTGTAAGTGTGTGTGTCAGGGTATCTGGGTCATTGAGTGTAAGTAAAAAAGGGTTATATATATAGGATTACTTTAAAACAGTCCCAAATAATACATGTTCACTTCAATACAGTTCAAGATAATACCTGTTTACTTTAATACAGTTTAGAACAATATCTGTTTGCTTTAACCCCTCTTTTGATCTCACCCTCAGAGATCAACTTATACACAGCATTTGAAACATAACCACCGTCATTCTTGTCTACTGTCTGTCCCCAACATTTATATAAATCCATCAGAAGCTGGGATTTAAACCTTTAGGAACAGTCCACCATAACAACTTCTTATGACAGTGGAGGGAGACCAAAATATGTTAAAAAAATTGTCCTTGTCGGCTGAGTCATCGTGCTCGTCCTCCTCCGACGCGTAAGCCAACAAGGGCATTTGGTACGAAGGGGAAGGGGCAGCTTCTCCCTCAGAAAATGGGATATTAAAACAAAGTTCCTCAAAAAATGGGATAAAACAAAGTTCCTCAAAAAATGGGAAAAACAAAGTTCCTCAAAAAATGGGAAAAACAAAGTTCCTCAAAAATGGGATATTGAAACAAAGTTCCTCAAAAAATGGGAAAAACAAAGTTCCTCAAAAATGGGATATTAAAGTTCCTCAAAAATGGGATATTAAAGTTCCTCAAAAATGGGATATTAAAACAAACTCCACACCGGCTATATCAACCTGTTTCAGCGGAAGTGTAGTCCCCTGTGCCGTCCTGGCTTGCCGTGTCTTTGTCCCCCCGATCCGCTGACGACGGCTTCTGGGCTGCCTGCTAGAGAGATGTCTTCTGGATCCTCCTCCTCCGGCCCGCTGATGGCGGCTTCCGGGTCGATGCTGGAGAGATGTCTTCCCGATCCTCCGTCTCCGGTCCGCTGATGACGCCTCCCGGGTCGACTGCTGGAGAGATGTCCTCCCGATCCTGCTCCTCCAGTCCGCTGTTGGCTGCTTCCGAGTCGACCTCCTCGTCGAGGGCCACGTCCGTCCTGATGTCGTCCACGGTCCTAGCAGGTGGTTTCCCTGCCGCACACTGGCTCCAGCTGTCCCCCTTTCCTCCTAGACGGACGGCATGAGAGATCCGCTGGGTCACTCGGTCGGGGCCGGAGAGCCTGGGGTTGAGCCACTTTGTCCTGATGACCTTCAGCCAGACGAACTCCGCTGTGTCGGTCTCCTGGGTCCCTCTTTGGCATCACCAACCTGTGTGAAGAAATCTGATACAAATCCCTCAAGCCTACACTCAGGGCTCCTGGGCCCTCAGCTGTTTGACCCACCACTGCGTAGGCCGCTTGGAGCCTGTTGGTGGGGTGTCTTAAAACAACAGCCGTCTGTGAACAGGTTTTCTAAATTAGTTGTAGACCTCCTGTCTGCCAGTGCAGCTTCAGAATCTTAATACTTGGACTGTGGCAACAAAACAAAACTCCAACATCTCTAGGTGAACTAAATAACATATTTCAATAGCTCTGAATTTCTGACAAGCATCTGTGTTTATTTTAAATGAAATCCTTGAGATCCCATTTAAAATCTAAATATAATATGAACTGCTAATGTTTCTGGTAAAGAAACACACTAATGTTATGGATTCAAACACAACCAAAATCATGATGCTGACAAAATGAATGATTTCCTGGTGATACTGCTTTTACCTGTCAGTGCTGAGATATTATCAAGATCTCTCACAGTAGCCCCTTGGCCACTGATGATACCTGTTATAACTCAATCAATATTAGAAACATGTCAACATTCATCAAACAGTATCTTATCCCCAGATATGGAGCAGGTCAATTCTAAAACTGTCAATCAATGGTCAGATTGAACATCCAAGTTGGGGCAGCAGGTTCCTTTCAGTCCCTAAATGAAAAATGTACATTGTGAATTTTACACTCCCCCTTTTTACACATGAACCTCATGTGTAACCATGGATTATAAGAAAATACCAAACATTTTCCCAAATGTACATCCATCATTTCCACAGTAAACACTTCAGTGAAATGAAGTGTTTCTCTCCATCCTTCAGTCCTAAAAGAAACAGAATCTTCATGTTTTAGTTTGAGTTTCACATTCTGCAAACTGCCACCTCCTGTGGGAGTAAAATATCATCAAGTAGATTAGAAACGGGTAATAATATGTTAGTCCAAAAACATGCTTGGTTAGTTATTGTTTTAGAATCATGCAGTTGCACTGATCACATGCAGACATACACTCACACTCACACTCACACTGTCAGGTTGTAAAGTCAAGTTTGGTCAGGTTCGCCCCAGAGTCAGTCATTGACAGTGCCTTCTCAAGTTACACTGTCGGTCAGGGTCAAAGGTCAGTTGGTCTCAGTCTTTTTGGCCATGTGTGTGCTCTGCAGAGACTTCGATATTTCAGCATAGGCCAGTATCCTTTGTCTCCAAAAATCTGTCATATATGGAGCGCCATCATTTATTAATTCACGATTACAACTATAATTTTCCAGATATCTCTAACTTTTCATTGAGACAGCTGTTTCCCACATTTCCTGAAATGTGTTAGCCAAAAATGTCACTTCCTTATAGTACTACTACTGCAGTTTATTAACACCTAATCTATATTAAAATGTCTAATAGATCTATTTCAGAAACTTGTGCATATAATTATTATCTTGAGTCAAAACATTATTAGGATCTGTAAAGTTCTGCCATGTATTTCATAACTCATATTAATTTATCTTCAATACTGGTCCACTTAAAGAACAATGTTAACCTCTTTAACAGTGAGTGGAACCTTGGGTGTACGAACATGTAACAATCACTCCTTCCTTTATTAAGGATTTAAAAACAGAAGTAATTTTATCAATGGTTTGTAGTTGAATTTAGGAATGATCACTTATGGTAGGTATGTGTTTACTTTTTAACATCTCTAAATGTCAGTTAATTACTAATTAAATGGATGTCCATTAGGAGGTAGTGACGCTTGTCTTTTAAACTCATAATCTGGTGCCGTGCGCTCCCTGTGAAGCTGCAACTAAGATTTTAAAAACCACTGCAGGGTGGGTCGAGTGACCCATTCTCCCTATTGGTCATCAATAATATGCACCTTTACAATGGGTGATCCAAGGCCCCACATTTGTTTACTCCCAATTATATTGCTTTTTCTAAATTAAATTAGCTGTTTTTAATTTTAATTTAATTTTAAACTCTAAATTTTGAACGACAAACAACAGTTATTTCCCCAGAAAAAGTTATCCTGTAGTAATATATGCTACAATGGTGAAACCAATACCTCAAATTGAAATACTATATTTTGTTTAGAACTAACTTTCCCTTCAACATGGCCTATATAAATAAATATTTGTCTGATCTTATAGAGATGTTACTAAAACTCTCCCTTTGAACTGATCAATACTGTAACAAATTAAAACACTACCAAATTCACACAATAAAAACTCTTAAAGAATAATTTGTAAACATGATAAAAATATTGAAGAATATGGTTCTACACTGTACTCCTAACTCCCAAACACCCACTACTTAAAGTCTAGTGCATACTTCCATCACGCCTCCCCCCTTTTCCATCAGTGTGTTTTAGGATGATTCTCATTCTACTTTAATAGTTTCCCTCTTTACTGCTATTTTTAATTTACCAATTGATTAATTCATGGTTAATACATCTTCTTATCTTCACTTATTTATCAAGTCAATTCAAGTTCTTTAAATTTGGTTCTTTAAAATACATTAGTAGATACCTTGTGGAGTATTCACAATAACTAATCCTCTCTAGGATATGAAATCCGTTCATCTTTAAGCAGATACTATTTCCTTATTTATCTTTTGTTCATGATAACAATGGTATAACAACCACACGTTTTACCCATAGCTAGTTTCTATGTCAAGATTATTATGTGTGACATAATAATCAGATGTCTTGTTTGCTAAACAAGAATAATAAACTTTATTCTTTTCAGTATTCCAGACCATCATTTAAACAAGCAGCCTCTTATCTAAACACTAAGCATTAAGGTTTCTACACCACCCCCTGGGAAACTCTTGCACAATTATGCTGTAAAATCATTGCATCATTCCTTCAGAGTCTGAACCATCTGAGACAAGCATGTCTCAAGATCTTGTCATAATGAGCACTGTCAGTGATGCAGCTGTAGTCAGTGGCAGGGTCCCCAAAAAATCTAGGACCGGCCCTGGTCAGTGGCCTCCAAGGAAACTCCCTGGCATTGGGATGAGGGAAGGAATCACTTGGCAGACACACGTTGTCCTCTGTACAGCAGAAATTCCCCAAAGCCGCAGTACCTCTTCACACCACTGTTGCCTTGACAACGAGGCACAAGCATAATGTCAATACCTCCTCAGAGATGCGTTCTTTGCACACTTCTTCTGTTTGCAGTGAGCAACTCTTCACCAACACACTGATTCAGAGAACCCAAAAGGTGGTGCACAGCTATCCAATGCTGCTGTAATCACAGCCATTCAGCTACTGAGAAAAACTCAATTTAAATCTCTCTCCCAACGGGTTACAAAATAAAACGGCTGAGGTCAGGAATGCTGAAACATGTGAATGTTAAAACAAACTAATGATAGTAGTCTGCCTATTCTTTATTACTTCAGTTCTAAGTTAATAGGCAAAACAAGGAAACTTTCCCTAACCACAGATTAATCTTTTATCTACTTGGTTATTCTATTCATTTTCAAATTGTTTATCTAAGTTGTGTTAGTGGTGAGGTTGTAACAGAATACACAAATAACTGTATTCAATCCGCGCCGTATTTGAAAACTGTAATGAATTAAAATCAATGTTTAACGACGTAATATAAGTTAAATATATTGTTAAGCTAATTACTGTTTTATTGTGAAGGCATCTCTGGTGAACAGCGGCCTGTGGCTTTTATTTTGAAAGGCCGTTCCGGAAATATACTCCGTAATGTGAACAGTGAGCTTGACTTCTAGAAACACGGAAAGTTACGATAACAATCGTTCTAATGCATTAAATAAAGTCATGAAAGAGACAAGGAGGGGAAAAGGCGTGTGGAAGTAAGCAATGAACTGAAAATGCCACCAATCCTCCATTTTAACCATGGTTTTAACGTGATGGCGGACATTGAAAACCGAAGCGGGCATAAGCACCCCTGTCATACACACACAAGATTCCTTCTGACCGACAAGAGCTCAACAACCCTTCTGCTTATCACTTACTACTCTTTGTTTTATTCATAACCTAAAAATACAATTGTGGTGAATAGCTTGCGTCTTCCTACTCTCAAAACTTCTCATAAAACCACAAAGTGACGTAACTGTGTCCCACAAAAACGGCTAAAAACACAAATTATAGTTTCTTATTTATTTCAATATCTACCACCTCAAATCACACATTGATCAATTAATTTTCAATGTATTCACTCCAACTTCAGATCACTCGATCTTTCACTTCTTCCATGATTGACTTCGTATCTTTTATCTGACTGGTTTGGTCTGTGTTCACTTTGTATTTATCAATACACTGGAGAAATCTTGTCGTTACTCTTAATGTCCTTATTGTTATTCATTTGAATGTCCTGTTAATTCAGACGTGCACACAGCATATGGTTTGTACACCCTGTTCGCCTCCAGAGGGCAGCAGCTGACCACGAATGAACTTCCTCTGTCTGCTGAAGCTCCCAGCTTCTGCAAACCTTGTCCTGTCACTATGTTTCTGCTCTCTCTTCTCAATTATTACACAGATTCGACGTAAAAAATCACACAATTTATTACAGAATTTCCCCAGCGAGTCAGCCGTGCAGGACTAGGCTACCTCACGGAGACCTCACTGGTTCACTTTGCATGGTCCGGACTTCTCTACCTGACTCTATACAAACACTTTCTTAAATATAACTCGATGCCTCAGGTCTGGAATTTCCTACCAGACTCTGAGCACCGACTTTGCTTTAGTGAGCTAAGGTACTGGAATGCAAACCAGACTCTTACACACACTCAGTGCCCTATAGGTCAGGACTGTATACCTGACTCTTATACAAACACTTAGTGCCTTAGGTACAGGACTGGTCTACCTGACTCTAAGCACTTTCTTGAATTTCCCCAGCGAGTCAGCCGTGCAGGACTAGACTACCTCACGGAGACCTCACTGGTTCACTTTGCTAGGTCAAGAATGCTCTACTTGACTCTACACAAATATAACTCGATGCCCGGTCCGGAATGCCCTACCGGACTCTGAGCACCGACTTTGCTATTAGTGAGCTAAGGACTGGAATATACACCAGACTCTTACACACCCTTAGTGTCCTATAGGCCAGGAATATACACCTGACTCTTATACACACTTAGTGTCCTATAGGCCAGGAATGTACACCTGACTCTTATACAAACACTTTCTTAAGTATTGTATTTTTTACCGTGACTAAGAACACTGAGAACGCCAATGACAACTCTAAAATTTTGTAGCAAAGCCAAATCACAGATTTTGGTAATCAACAGGTATCTGTTTTACCTTTGTATTATGTAGGACGTCCTGGTTTAGTTGTCAACGGTGTCCCGGGTGTCCTCCCCTGGACAGAAATTCGTCCGCTGGCTGTCGGTGGTCCTTCTAGAGACCAGCACTCATCACGTCGGGAGGTCACCAGATTGTTGAAGCAAACACAGTAGTGGTGGCTTAAAGCCCACCTCTGCTCCGCGCCGTTCGTTAGATGAGCCTGGTCAGATTAATAAGAGAAGGAGTTCAAAACACCAGCATAAAAGTTATAACAATAATCTGATTTTAATGGTAAAAAACACCAATACAAATTACAGAGTACTCCGGGCTCCCAGCTCTACTGCTGTGCGATACAGGTATCGGGACCAGCCAGTCAGAAACAAGGGGGGCATTTTGCATGAATAAACAACAGTATATATGGACATTTTTGGGGCGGAGATGTGGGTCGGCTCTTCCATCCCATTTTACTCCTAAGTGAAGCGTGAGAGCCTCGGAACTAGTCAAGGTCAGAATCACTTTTTATCTTCCACCTAACTTCACTCCTTTACTTTCCCAGGGAAGATTTCACACAAACTATTCTTTCCCAAAACAATCAAACATTGTACACAGAGATATTGGTGCTTGAGATTATACTGGCCCCAGGAAGAACCTTGAATAAGAACATGTGCATGTGCTGGTGGGGGGAAAGTGTATGTGTGTGTGTGTGCTGATATCTGGGTCAGTGAGTGTAAGTGTGTGTGCTGGAGACAGGAGGTGTAAGTGTGTGTGTCAGGGTATCTGGGTCATTGAGTGTAAGTAAAAAAGGGTTATATATATAGGATTACTTTAAAACAGTCCCAAATAATACATGTTCACTTCAATACAGTTCAAGATAATACCTGTTTACTTTAATACAGTTTAGAACAATATCTGTTTGCTTTAATGTTTAACTTTTGTCCAGTTTCTGACCAGAGCTGTGAGGAGTTGATTAGAGATACACTCGTACACACACACACACACACACGCGCGCGCGCACACACACTGCTGAATGATGTATGTGCAGAGTTTGACCCTTGAAGGCTGTTTCTTCTGCTCTGAAATGGAATATATTTGTTACATATTGATAGAATTTTAGATTTTTTGATTTGATTTTGGATTTGTGAATGGGAGAAGTAGTATATGGAAAACATACCAAACACTAATTATTCAAAGTAAAGTATTTTATTTTATATACGGTAATACTAAGGAGGCATAGGCCTATATGATGATATCATGTTTGACATTATTGATATTAAAAAAGTGATTTGTTTTCCATGTCATTCGTGTGTTTTTCTTATAAAAAAGTGAAGTTATTTATTTGCAAGCTCCAAATCCAAATGTTTCCCTCAATGGCCTTTGTGCCCTGGCATGTGGCCTTTGCGCCCTGAAAAAATGTGTAACACCAAAGGCCAAATGGCCTTGCCCCTAAAATGACGAAATTCCAAGCCTGCAACCCGGTATCACGGCAAGACGTGAACATGTGACGATTTACCATGCTGGGAGACGTGAAGATGTCACGATTTCGTCCCTTCAAACGTGACAGTTACCCGGTATTGTTAACCCATGTTAACCAGTGGAGAAATAACCGGAAATACCAAGCAAATGCTACCCCGACATAATGATTTATTTTGTAATAGTCACACTCGATTATGCCGATTGTCTTGTTGCCCCAGCTGGTCGACTCCTCTTTTAGCAGAAACAAAGACTACTTTAATGTATTAAATCGATGTTAATCCATGCGTGTGGATGTGGAATTAACGGACGTGATGTTGTGTGATTGAGTTGCCAAGCAACAGCTTCGGTTCATGTTAATTTACAAACTATTCAACTACAACCGTAGTTATATTTAAAAACATGTTCGAAGGCCTCACAAAATACTTTAATGCAAATTAAAATGTAAATGTGAAGGAATGTGTGTATAACAAAATACATCGGTCATAAACGAAACCGGAAACAGACATAGGCAAGATCCTCAGCTCGATGATTGGATGGTTATCCGCAATGCATGCTGGGATTTGGTGTTTATGTGATGTGAAATCTGAAAACGTTTTTTAAAAATACAATAATACTTTATTCCGAGTGTGCTTGCTTTTCTCTTTGAAAGTCATCACATAACGGCATTGTAATACACGGTTCGGCAAAAAGCTTTAAGAAGAATATGGAGGGATGAAACCCTCTTGAAACCGCAGGTCCTTCCTTCCTGCAGCGGTCAGACTTTACAACCAGCACTGCCCCTAGTAGACCCTCCCACAACACAGACTATAACACCCCTTGCTGCTAAATACAAACCAACTTTGTGCAATATGTGCTATATGTGCAATATATATATGCCATTAATAACTGTGTAATTTATACCTGGCCACTAAATCAATATATATACAGTGGGGCAACAAAGTATTTAGTCAGCCACCAATTGTGCAAGTTCTCCCACTTAAAAAGATGAGAGAGGCCTGTAATTTTCATTCTAGGTGCACTTCAACTATGAGACAGAATGGGGGGAAAGAATCCAGGAAATCACATTGTAGGATTTTTAATGAATTAATTGGTAAATTCCTCGGTAAAATAAGTATTTGGTCACCTACAAACAAACAAGATTTCTGGCTCTCACAGACCTGTAACTTCTTCTTTAAGAGCCTCCTCTGTCCTCCACTTGTTAACTGTATTAATGGCACCTGTTTGAACTCGTTATCAGTATAAAAGACACCTGTCCACAACCTCAAACAGTCACACTCCAAACTCCACTATGGCCAAGGCCAAAGAGCTGTCAAAGGACACCAGAAACAAAATTGTAGACCTGCACCAGGCTGGGAAGACTGAATCTGCAATAGGTAAGCAGCTTAGTGTGAAGAAATCAACTGTGGGAGCAATTATTAGAAAATGGAAGACATACAAGACCACTGTTAATCTCCCTCGATCTGAGGCTCCACGCAAGATCTCACCCCGTGGGGTCAAAATGATCACAAGAACGGTGAGCAAAAATCCCAGAACCACACGGGGGGACCTAGTCAATGACCTGCAGAGAGCTGGGATCAAAGTAACAAAGGCTACCATCAGTAACACACTACGCCGCCAGGGACTCAAATCCTGCAGTGCCAGACGTGTCCCCCTGCTTAAGCCAGTACATGTCCAGGCCCGTCTGAAGTTTGCTAGAGAGCATTTAGATGATCCAGAAGAGGATTGGGAGAATGTCATATGGTCAGATGAAACCAAAATAGAACTTTTTGGTAAAAACTCAACTCGACGTGTTTGGAGGAGAAAGAATGCTGAGTTGCATCCAAAGAACACCATACCTACTGTGAAACATGGGGGTGGAAACATCATGCTTTGGGGCTGTTTTTCTGCAAAGGGACCAGGACGACTGATCCGTGTAAAGGAAAGAATGAATGGGGCCATGTATCGTGAGATTTTGAGTGACAACCTCCTTCCATCAGCAAGGGCATTGAAGATGAAACGTGGCTGGGTCTTTCAGCATGACAATGATCCCAAACACACCACCCGGGCAACGAAGGAGTGGCTTCGTAAGAAGCATTTCAAGGTCCTGGAGTGGCCTAGCCAGTCTCCAGATCTCAACCCCATAGAAAATCTTTGGAGGGAGTTGAAAGTCTGTGTTGCCCAGTGACAGCCCCAAAACATCACTGCTCTAGAGGAGATCTGCATAGAGGAATGGGCCAAAATACCATCAACAGTGTGTGAAAACCTTGTGAAGACTTACAGAAAACGTTTGACCTCTGTCATTGCCAACAAAGGGTATATAACAAAGTATTGAGATGAACTTTTGTTATTGACCAAATACTTATTTTCCACCATAATTTGCAAAAAAATTATTTAAAAATCAGACAATGTGATTTTCTGGATTTCTTTTTTTCTCATTTTGTCTCTCATAGTTGAGGTGTACCTAGGATAAAAATTACAGGCCTCTCATCTTTTTAAGTGGGAGAACTTGCACAATTGGTGGCTGACTAAATACTTTTTTGCCCCACTGTATATATATGCCGTTTTGTTTTTTATCTGTATTTTTGAAAATTATGTAACTTTTTATCTTTTTTTTAGCATATTGTTTATTATATTATAACTTAGTACTTTTTTTAGCATATTGTTTATTATATTATAACTTAGTACTTTTTTAACGCATGTAAGATATGCAACACTAAGCTGTCTGTGGCTCTTTCCTGCTGTAACGCTGCACATTTCCCCTCTGTGGAACTAATAAAGGGATTCTGATTCTGATTCTTTAATGGTCACACATGCAGAGCACACAGCACACAGTGACATTTGTATCTACATATAAATATTAAACCTGACAAAGTACTTAACGTCTAATATATTGCTTTCCTGCAATGTTAACTATGTTTAAGCACTTATTTGTTTATTATTTGTTTATTATTAAACTGATATTATAAATATGTATTATACTCTTATAAGATGTATGTAGATAGTATAAGAAATGTGCAGAATGACAGTTTAATGGTGGAGGTACACACATATTGATAGATGTCTTGTAATGCACTGTTGAGGAACCTGCGACCCAAGTGTTTCATTCATTGCATAACTACACCGTAGTTGTGTATAATATGATATGTCAATAAACCTTAGCTTAGCAGAGCTGATAGAAAGGGACACCTGGTGGTTGAAGAACGTTATTGAATTTTATTATTTTATTATTAGATAGTAATAGGATCCCTCTAAAGTATATTCATTACTCGTTATTCTCTACTAATAGTTCATTAAAGACTGTATATAATGACTAGTTTGCACATCCCTTTCAAGATTTCAAGATGTTCGTTATGGTGTAAATACAGCCTATCTACCAATTGGATCAAATATAAAAGTCAGCCGAATTAGTGTTGATACTGCAAAGAGACGCATTGTGTGAAAAGAAATGTAAGATGTTGTTTAATTGCTTATATATTTATGATCCACGTCACATCTTCAGTTTTGGCGGCAGTTCTCCTGTTTGTCTAGAAGTCTTCTCAGCAGGGCTCTATAAATAGAGAACTACGGCAGATATGTCATATTTAATGCAGCCGAACCGTGTATTACAATGCCGTTATGTGATGACTTTCAAAGAGAAAAGCAAGCACACGCGGAATAAAGAATTATTTTATTTTTAAAAAACGTTTTCAGATTTCACATCACATAAACACCAAATCCCAGCATGCATTGCGGATAACCATCCAATCATTGAGCTGAGGATCTTGCCTATGTCTGTTTCCGGTTTCGTTTATGACCGATGTATTTTGTTATACACACATTCCTTCACATTTACATTTTAATTTGCATTAAAGTATTTCGTGAGGCCTTCTAACATGTTTTTAAATATAACTACGGTTGTAGTTGAAGAGTTTGTAAATTAACATGAACCGAAGCTGTTGCCTGGCAACTCAATCGCACAACGTCACGTCCGTTAATTCCACATCTACACGCATTGGATTAACATCGATTTAATACATTAATGTAGCCTTTGTTTCTGCTCAAAGAGGAGTCGACCAGCTGGGGCTACAAGACAATCGGCGTAATCGAGTGTGACTATTACAAAATAAATCATTACGTCGGGGTAGCATTTGCTTGGTATTTCCGGTTATTTCTCCACTGGTTAACAATACAGGGTAACTGTCACGTTTGAAGGGACGAAATCGTGACATCTTCACATCTCCCAGCATGGTAAATCGTCACATGTTCACGTCTATGTGTTTGTGTTGTCTCCTGGGTTCTGTAGTGCCCGGAGTTTGTCTTTTTATTTTTTTTCCTCCCAAACCCCATCCCCTCAGGAAGCCTTTGCCTCCTGTCAGGTCATCATTGTAGATAAGAATTTGTTCTTAATTGATTTTCCTGGATAAATAAAGGTTCTACTACTACTACTACTACTACTACTACTACTACTACTACTACTACTACTACTACTACTACTACTACTACTACTACTACTACTACTACTTGCCGTGATACCGGGTTGCAAATAGTATACAGCAGGTTTTTGAGTACATTTCTCTGGAAAATATGTGACGTTGGAAAATATGTGTCGTTGTAGTACATTTCATGATGCAATCTGCATTATGCTTACCACAATGCCAAAATGCCACTGTTTAGATTATTTAATTAACCTGTTAAACCGAGAGCCCCCTCAGTCGGGGGCTGCGGGGTGTTTTTTCAAACACAGACATCACAACACGTAGCATTACGGAGCAAAAACGGAACATCGTCTCACCTTAGCTGTTATTCTGATAAAAAGTCGATAAAAACGATTAAAAACACGGCTGAAAGTCAATCCATAGGTTAATCCAATGTGTCTGTCAGTGTCTGTCACTTTGTCAAAAATTTTGATAATCCATAATTCCTTTTTTATGTAAAAATTGGAGAATAAAAGTTAGCTGCTAATGCAATTCCTATGCATGCCTCCTGAAGAATGTCATGCAGTTGATGAAATGATGGTGCCGTTCAACGGAAAAGTCTCATCTTCGTGTTTATATGCCAGCAAAGCCTCACAAATGGGGGTTCAAGATGTGCTGGACAAAGTGGCTACCTTTATGACTTTGATGTTTGTCAAGGTCCAGAAAATCCAGACAAGGAGAGATCTGATGTTGGTGTTACTGGAGATGTTGTCCTGAAAATGACATCAACCCTTCCAGCAGGAAGAAATCACAACTTCTTTGCAGACAACTATTTCACATCAGTTCTACTGGTCATTCAACCACCTGAAAGAGAGAGGAATCCACTACATAGGCACTGTCCGAATGAACAGGGTCAAAGACTGCAACATGATGGATGAAAAAGAGCTCAAGAAAAAGGGAAGAAGGTCAATGGACTTCAGAGTAAACCAGGAAAACATCAACATCGTTAGATGGTTTGACAACAAAGCTGTGAACCTACTCTCCTTTTATGTTGGCATCGAACCAACTGGAAGTGTGAAAAGGTGGGATCGAAAAACCAAGACACACATTATGGTTCCCAGACCAGCCATTGTTGAAGCATACAACAAGTGCATGGGAGGTGTTGACCTCCTGGATATGCTGTTTGCACTCTACAAATTCAGCTTCAAATCCCGAAGATGGTACATGTACATTTGGTGGCACACTGTCACAGTGGCAGTTATCAATGCTCTACAGAAGAGACCAGAAGAAACTTGAGCCCAGGATAAAACCCATGGCCTTGCAAAGGTTTCAGGCTTCTTTTCCATAGAAATACGACAACACCAGGTTTTATGGCGAGGGATGCGTTACCATGGCAACGGCATATGATGACATCCCATAATTGGCATAGAGCTGTTGAGGGCCGGACCATTAACTGTCATGTGAAGTCTGGTGCAGTTTGGACCATTTTCCATTGACTTAAGACAACATTGTGTTTTATGGCGAGGCATGCGTTGCCATGGAAATGGCATATGATGACATCCCATAATTGGCATAGAGCTGTTGAGGGCCGGACCATTAATGATAGTCTGAAGTCTGGTGCGGTTTGGACGATTTTCCATGGAATTACGACAACACCAGTTTTTTGGCGAGGGATGCGTTACCATGGCAACGGCATATGATGACATCCCATAATTAACATAGAGCTGTTGAGGGCCGGACCATTAATGATAGTCTGAAGTCTGGTGCGGTTTGGACGATTTTCCATGGAATTACGACAACACCAGTTTTTTGGCGAGGGATGCGTTACCATGGCAACGGCATATGATGACATCCCATAATTAACATAGAGCTGTTGAGGGCCGGACCATTAATGATAGTCCGAAGTCTGGTGCGGTTTGGACGATTTTCCATTGAATTACAACAACATCGTATTTTTTGGCGAAGGATGCGTTGCCATGGAAACGGCATACGGTGAGATCTCAGATTTCACGTTGAGCTGTTGAGGCATGGACCAGTGATATAAAAGTGAAGATTGGGGGACGATGGGACCGTGTCCATTGGATTTACAGCGACACCGTTGTTTATGGCGAAGGATCCGTCGCCATGGTAACGCCAAATTAAGTAACATCAGATTTGACCTAGAGCTGTTCAGGGCTGTAGTGTTAACCATCATGTGAAGTTTGGTGGCGTTCTGAGTATGTCAGTTTGAGTTATGACATCATCGTGTTCCATGGCGAGGGACCGCCTAGCATCGAGCGAACGCAAACTTTGGCGCCAAATAACGGCTCCGCCGTGCGAAAGAAAAAAACTTCCGTGATAACTTTAAATTGCCCATGTCTCGTGAAGCTACCCGACGAATTTCGAGCTGTACGGATAAAGTCCCTAGGACAAGATAGATTTTGCGCGGAGGACGAAAAACGCGATAAATCGCGTTTTTCCGACACAAAATTCAAAATGGCCGACTTCCTGTATGTTATTTTATACCCCTCCAAGAGGCTTTTTGGTTCGTCTCCGCACCCTAGATATGCGTAGCGAGTTTCGTTCGTTTATGTGAAAGTTAAAGTAGGGGGAGTTAACGTTAAAAACGGAAGTGGGCGTGGCCTACGTAATTTGACGCAAAGTTCCGGAACCAATTACATATCTCAAGTTGCGCCACTTCTGATGCGCGTGCAAAATTTGGTGAGTTTTCACATATGTTGCGGGGGTCAAAAGTGCGTTCCAAAAGTTCAAATAATAATAATCGGTCCGATCTCAATAATGTGCTATTTAACATTAGCCCACCTCACTGTAGTGGCATGGGCTACCAACTGCCATGATTTAGGCCACTTTTAATGGGCTTTTGCCCCATGTTTTCCCTGTTTTTTGTGGGTTTTGCATGGTTATCGCTATCAGCCGTCATGATTTCCGAACCTTTTCTGTGCTTTTGCCAGTCGTTTTCCCTGTTTTTGCGTGTTTTTGCCAGGTTTATCGGTCGCTGCGCGACCGATTTCAATAGGGTCTTCGCCGACCTAGGTCTCAGACCCTAATTAAAGCTGCAAGCAGCGTTGAGCGGGTCTTCGACGCTCCGCAGGCTGTTGACCGCACGTCGACGTGTGTGTAGGTGTCTCGAGGACTCGACCGTTGGCAAACGTGGGAAGTTTCAGGCCGATCGGACAATGTTTTTGAGTTACAGCAGTAACACAAACATTGTGTTTGATGGCGGGTGATCTGTCGACATGGCAACAGCATTTGATGACACCCCATAATATGCTTAGATGTGTTGAGGGCTGCATCGTTATCAAACCTGTGAAGTGTTGTGCCGTTTGGAGCATGTTAACTGGAGTTATGAGAAAACCGTGTTTCACGGCGACCATTTTGTTACCATAGCAACGACATTTGAAGAAATCTCAAAACTGACACATATATGTTTCGAGGGCTTGACGGTTAGCACACATGTACAGTTTGAACAGTTTTTGACCATTTACACAGGACTTATAGAAATATCGTGCTTAACGGCGAGGGGTGTGTTGCCATGGCAACAGCTTTTGGGCATATTGAGGTGTTGAGGGCCGGACCATTAGCCATCATATGAAATCTGGTGACGTTTGGACGTTTTTCCATTGAGTTAGGACAACACCGTGTTTCATGGCGAGGGACGCGTTGCCAACAGGAACTGAAGACATGAAGACGATCCTTGTTTTTGATTGACCTGGCATCACATTCATGTTTTGGTGCCAGAAGTCATAGGTGCGCTCTTCATTAAAACACCCTTGTTTGTTTGACTGAATGCATTCGTGCAACAAATTGTTGAGAAAGAAAAGGTGGAGTCCTGTCTGGTCATGCCATAACATCATTCCTGTAAGTGACATCTGATCTGGAGTAACCTCTTAAAAATACTCAGTCAATATGTCAGCTGTTCTTGTTGTTGTCCTGAGTTTTAATCTTTAGGCAAGGACACTTTATTTATACAGCACCTTTCAACACAAGGCAATTCAAAGTGCTTTACAAAAAGGAAAGACATTAAGAAAAGGGCATCTAAAAATAGTCATTCAAAAGCAAAGATAATCAAATAAACATTCAAAGAACAAATACATGAATACAAGTTACAGTGCAGAGTAAGATATGAATAGTTCAATTAAAAGCAGCCGCGTTAGGGTTTTTTGTTTGTTCAAGTAAATATCAATCAATCAATGTTTATTTATAGGGTTAGGGTGACCGATTTCAATAGGGTCTTCGCCGACCTAGGTCTCAGACCCTAATTATCATATCATATATTATAATGTATTGTATTATTAAGTAATATCATACATTAACCCCATTATAGCAGATGCCACATTGAATGGATGAACACATTTATGCATCAATAATTACAACAGAGTATTTCTAAATACAAGTTGTAAAAATACTTATATGTATTTAATATTAACCCTTTGGAGTCGACCGTCACGCCGGCGTGATCAGATCACATGACCTGTTCTAGCCGGTGCCGCATAAAAACAACAGTCCGGACAACATTGCCGTGTGTTTCTGTCGAAAGTACTGGCTTGAAACTATATCCCAGTCTTTGTTTCATGCAAAAAGACAAAGTAAACACGGAGATACGATGATATAAAGTTAAAACATTTCAAAAGTATGAAAAATGGAAGCACATATTTGAATATCTTCGCTGTATTTGATCATTTTACGAAACGGAAAATACTGGAAACTGTAGATCCTGCTCAACAGGATGTATATGTGTATTTCTGTCGAAAGTACTGGCTTGAAACTATATGCCAGTCTTTGTTTCATGCAAAAAGACCCAATAAACACGGACATACGATGATATAAAGTTCATACAGATATATTTCAGAAGTATGAATAATGGAAGCACATATTTTAATATCTTCGCCGTATTTTATCATTTTACGAAACGGAAAATACTGGAAACTGTAGATTCTGCTCAACGGGATGTATTTACCAGGGAGGGGGTGAGGTAATCAGGTAAACGGAGTGATACGAAACGAGACGAAAAGAGACGAAGAGGGACGGCGGGAACCGAAGAGAGACGGCGGGAAATGGAGAGAGACGAAGATATACGAAGACAGCCGGCGGGAGACGAAGAGAGACGGCGGGAGACTGCGATTGAAGTAAAGTGACAGACAAACATTGAGAATTTAGATATAGTTAGATAGATTTAGAGTTTTGAAGATTCAACTATGATGAAGAGAACTCTGAACGTGAGTCAAGCTTTAAGCTTGTTTTTTGACATGGAGGAGGAGGAACCTGTGATGTTGCCCTCTGTGTCGTAGTTGACAGAAACCGCTTTGAAGCGTGGCACAGATAAAGACAGAAAAAACTGATTTTTGTACATAATGTGTATATATATATATTTGTATTATATTTATAATAACACTTTTGCCTTATCAGAATGAAATCCCATGCTACCTCAATCAAACTTTCACATTATCATAGTGACATCCCATGTATATATTTCCAGCTTTTAAATGGTTTGGTTGTGTATGTTTGTGTTACCTATATGAAAAATAATATCATTTTCAAAATCTATTTTTACGTTTTTTTTTGTGATTTTGGGTCCAAAATGTTCATATAGTATCTCAAAATGAAAGAAATAACTATCAGGTTATATAGGTGAGGTTGTCCTTAAAAAAAGATACCAAACATTGACATGCCAAACATTTCTTAATGGGGTTTAGTAAGACAAATCAAAAGTATGTGAAAACGGCCAAATTAGCCCAGGACTCCAAAGGGTTAATAACATAATGATTACTTTCAGATGATAATACTTTTCAGGGTTAGGACCGGTCTGACAGCGCTTAGCTCTCTGCTGCAGAGAAGATCACTGCTCTAAACAAAGTCAAAAATCCTACATCCAAACGAAATAAATATAATTAATTATGATGAATACGTTAAGTCTTGTTCATTGTCTTTCACTTTTATTAAATGTTTGATATTTCCGGCACAGACCCTTTCATACCGGCAATGCGCGATAGAAGCAACATAAAGTGCGACAGTTTAAATATGCCAGTGTTAATTTCGTCAACGAAAACTATGACGAAAAATGTTCGTCAACGACCTTTTTTACATGACTAAGACGATGACGAGCTAAAAATAGATTCTTGATAACGAAAACTATGACGAAATGTATATTTAGTTTTCGTTGATGAGACGAGACGGACTAAGGTGTTAATGGTGGACTATCGGACATTCAAAATGCAGCATATTTCCCCCAAGTGTCCATCTTGTCTGTCAAAATGCATTTTACGTTTCTAACTTGCAATATCATTATTTCCGCTCTCTTCACTCCAGAAGAGCGATCTCCCTGTGTCTCTCTGTGTGCGGGGGATCACAGGAGGGGGGGGGGGGGGGGGGGGGAAGAGCTGTGGAATGTGACACCACACATTCCGATGGCCAATTAGTTTTAAACAAAGAGTTCCCAACAGCATAGGAAACATGGGGGGTTGGGGCTGGTGAACTGTTTATTCATCATTCAATTCATTCTATATTTTATTCTGTAGATTGTGTACATTACTTTTCACTTTACTGCTTGTTGCACCTGGTCAGAAGCTAAACTGCATTTCGTTGTCTCAGTACCTGTAATCTGTGCAATAACAATAAAGTTGAATCTAATCTTGAGCAGGAACTAATGTAGGCTATTTACTTAGTACATATCTGACATTAACGATTAAACACATTTGTGCATTCTTTATGAATGCAAACCGAGTCAAGCCGACTCCGGAGGAAATCATATTTCGTTTATTTTTAACGAAATAAATGTGATTTAATCCACATAATTTACTGTGTTAATTGTTTACTGTAGTATTGTTTAACTTGAAGGTGCCTGATGTGAACATTTCCAGAATGTATTGTCTTAACTTTTTAAATGCCTCTACAACCCATGCTGCAACCCATTTTCCCCTCGGGGACTAATAAACGAATACTATATATTGAACGTCTATTGAATGGCCTTTGTATGCAGTTCACTAAAATGTCCGTGCAGAACAATACCCCAACCCATAGATCCGTGGGTGAATAATGTCAATCACCACAGTGTACACATTAACAACAACCATGGGCGTCGCAGCCATTATATGAGGGTGGGACAAGTCCCCCCCACTTTTTCAAATGATTCGTTTAGACCCCCCCACTTTTACCATGTGGAAAGTCCGTGAATTGGTCTATCCACTCGCCGCACTTTGTAGAGCGCTGTGTCAGTGCTTCATATCAAATCCATTCCACTTGCTTATTGAGAGAATGCCCAAATCAATGAAACTCCGTACCATGTTTTCACTGCTACTTTGTACCAAGGCAGTTTCTTCCATAGCGCGCGCATGTTCAAGGACTGTTGTCATAGTTGGACAGCTCAGACCTGTTGTATGAAGCGATGCCGGTAGCGGAGGTAAGGCAGTAAAAGGCACATACACCAAATGTTCAGGAAATGGTTAATACAGCGAAAATCAAAGCTGACGATCTGTTGGTTTGATATGTTTTCTCCCGCAGACAACATGGACATAAGAACATTGTTTTCAAAGAAGAGGAAAGTAAGTATTCAGCTGGTAGCAGTTAATCAGTTAACAGTGATGGCGGCGGCAGCGTCTCACTTCTGGAGAGGAGTTTTGTCTTTATGTGAGGAATCATGATAGAAAGATACAAATACTGAATAGTTTAGATGAGAAAAGGCATCGAAATGCCAGGTTACTAGTATTGATCATGTAAACAGGGAACATGAATAACCCGATCTCTCTGTGCTCATGTAAACACCATATCCCCAATATGATCATAACATGTCAGACGCAGTCAGTGTGTTTTACTGGAGCCTCAGTTCGATAAGAGATTATTTTCTGAGTTCTTAGGTACTCTCTCTCAAAATGGTAATGTGCGTTATGTTTTAATTATACTTCTTATCATTCAGAAGTTTTTTGTGTGTGTTTATGTTTTACTGAGTACTTATAGGCCATTTCCATCCCAGTATTCAGTTAACTGTTTATTTTCTGTGCACATTACATAGACTAGCTAATATTCTACCTACTGCTTGGGACTTTGAGTCTTCAAAATGTCCAATGTCACAGACTGGGACTTACTTTAGAGTCAGTTGTATTTACATTCAGTATGACTTGTTATGATTCAATGTGAAAGAGTATACTGCTCAATAAATAATGATCACTTCACCACCTTTCTTGACATCTAGGCGCTTGAGAGTGAGTCAGAGGCAGAACACAGGGACAGTGGAGAGAGGTCCGTTGCTGAGGTGAGTGATGAAAGGGAAATGACAGTTTAGAGTAAATTGTGATGTGGACTCTCATCCCAGAATGTTAAGGAAATCAGTGGGGATATTGAACAGGAAACATTTCAGTCAAGGGGCATCATGTGACCAATATAGACTGAAGAGCAACATTTATTTGAACATTTAAGTCAATGATACCATTCCTAGGTGAACTTAACATCTGTATGGAGTCAGATCAGTCTCAATATTAATAAATGCTCACAGAAGGATTCACAAATGTATTTTGCGATTTATATATAAATGGCTTTCCACAACAATATCTCTCAATGCACAATATTGTTATGTTTGTATATAAATGTACAAAAAATTGGCATTTAAACTGCTTTTTGTTAATTCAAAGACGGCTCTGAATTAATAATCAAATATGTTTCCTTTCTTTACTACTGGATGAAATTACAAAATGTACCCATCATTTTCCTCATGCTAGTATAGCCACATAAAAGTATCAAACCACCTGTTAAAATGCACCAGAATACAGGAAAGGCGAACCCGACACCCCCCCGTTAAAAATGTCCCCCCCACATTCAGGATGCTTCCTACGCCCATGACAACAACTACACTATTTTGGCAGTGTAACAATTAAACAAGAACTACACTCTTTTAGCAGTAACAATTAGATAAATAATAAACTGTCAGCCTGACACTGAAGACAAACAAACTATTTTCAGCAATTAATCTGTTTAGTTGACTCTGGGTGACATGTGGCGATTTAAAAAAAATCGTTTTTTGGCTGTTTAGATGGTGTTGCTCCATCTGGGTCACTGCCGGTGGTTGAGAAGGTGGGGTCTTTGGCGACTAGTTTTATAGCCTCATGTACATTAGTTAGGTGCTTCAGGGGATTGGCATTACTGTTATTCGATGTGGACAATGCTTTCTGTCCTGCACACAGTTTACATATGACCATAATATTTTGTGCGTCCTTTATCCCCACAAATTGAAAATAGTGGTTATATCTCCAAGTTGTAAATGCGCTGCTGCTCTCGCCGATACTTGCATCTGCCATAGTGTGTGTGTGTTTGTGTTTGTGTGCTGGTGGTGAGCGTTGCCGTGTATGTGTGTGTGTGTTAGCAAGTGTTTGTGTGTCTGTGTATTTTACCCATAAGGCAAGACCCGCCCAACTCTGTCTCTGATTGGCTTACCTTGAAATGTTACCCCGCGTTAACCAATCATCACTCCTCTCTGGTTACTTTCACTTTTCCATGGTGCTGTGAGAGGACATCGCTGTATTCGCCTGTAAACTACATCCGCAGGGAGATTCAGTTCAGTTCCATCACATAATGTAACGCAGTAACGCACCCATAATATTAGACACTAATAATACAGTAAACTATTAACACTGTACATATTATTGTTTGCCCGTGGGATTAGGATGATCGGTAGTGAGAGCGCTGCATTTTCCTCCGGTCGGATGTGATATAAAAACAAAGCAATTATTTTTGTTGTTGTAAACTCACGTGGATTAAACTACATGTATTAGTGCATTCATTTCAATTCGCGAACATATGATACATTAAATGATCGTGAGGAAGGATGATGATTGAAAATCGTTTGTTTGAGCCGGGCTGCATTTCCTGATGAAAAAACATAGCGATGGTTTTGTACTTACACCTACGTGAATTAAACAACATTATTTTGTTAAATAAAAACATGGTGATGTTTTGTAAATGATTACATGTCTCTTATTTACACAGAATATGATCCTATCCGTGACATATGGATCTTAACAAATATCCGCTATATCAGATACCTGTAGATCTATCAGCTGTTTATTTGACATGAGTTCCAGTGTGGCAGCTTTTCACGGCTCCCCCTGGTGGATCCATGATCCATTGCAGCTGGTTTCATTAAAATTACATTTATTTATCAAGGGGGCGTTTCAAGTCCTGCGGGGGGGTTTTCCTTTTCAGCAGGGGCCCACCCCGTGCCGATCACGGACCCGCACGGGTAGGCGTCTGAAATGAAGCGCTACATCTGTAACCCTACCCCTAACACCCCGCTGCAAAGTATGTTTGAAGTCTGTTGCTAGCAAAGGCAGCAGTACGACAAATTTACTGCAGCACCTCAAACAAAAGCATCCTGCTGAATGGGAGAAATGTTGCGCGCAGCGGAATGAAAAAGACCGCGGCACTACAAGCACCTCACGCACAGCCGCCAAAATACAGTCTACCGTAACACAGACATTTTCAAACTGCATCCCATATGACAAGAATTCGGCCGGCTGGAAAGCCATTACAGATGCGGTCGGTATGTATATAGCAAAGGATATGGTGCCAATATATACGGTGGAAAAGCCGGGGTTTATTAACATGATTAAAGTTTTGGACCCCAGGTATGTGTTACCAAGCCGAAAGTTCTTCTCCGAAGTTACCTTGCCTCAGCTATATAATAGCACAAGACAACGGGTCGCAAAGGAGTTGGAAGAGGTGTCCTTTTATTCTGCCACCACAGATTTATGGTCGAGTCGGACGATGCAGCTGTATATGAGTCTTACTGTGCACTTTATTAACAACTACTGGATTCGGCGGAGCGTCTGCCTCCAAACGGCATACTTTCCAGAGGACCACACAGGTGAAATTATAGCCCAGGGGCTAAAAGATGCCCTAAACTCATGGAACCTTGCCGAAGACCGACTCATTTGCATGACTACTGACAGCGGCAGCAACATGATTAAAGCTCTGAAGGACAATGCGTGGCCCAACCTCCAGTGCTTTGGACACAGATTGCACAATGCTATCGGTAAGTAAGTCTAATGGCTATGCATCAAGTTGTGGAAATTGCGTGAAGAATGAGGCAAAACTATTTCTCACGTTGACCACGCAAGTGCGTGAGTCGTTTATTTCTGTGAATGACATGAAAGACATACCGCTCGTCTTAAAGGGCCCGTGGTCACTTAACAGCTAAACGTACAACATCACGACTGTGCATTTAAAACATGAAACACAACACACTGAAAGATGATGGTGAATTATGAATCTCACATTCACTACAAAGTGAAATTTTTCCCATTCGCAAGACAGTCTAATTAATGCATCATGTAATTAATGCATTATATCAAGCCAATATTTTGCCAAAATGTGTATGAATAAATAAATAAATATCTAATCATAATGGTTTACATGCCGTGTGTGTGTGTGTGTGTGTGTGTATGTGTGTGTGTGAGTGTGTGTGTGTGTGTGTGTGTGTGTGTGTGTGTGTGTGTGTGTGTGTGTGTGTGTGTGTGTGTGTGTGTGTGTGTGTGTGTGTGTGTGTGTGTGTGTGTGTGTGTGTGTGTGTGTGTGTGTGTGTGTGTGTGTGTGTGTGTGTGTGTGTGTGTGTGTGTGTCCTTTGTGCATTAATATTTTGCAGAAATTGAAGCAAGACAAGTTTGTGAATGTAGTGGTATGTTCCACTAAAATGTGTTTTGATTATGTATTCTTCATTTACTACAGAGAATGGTGTGAAGGACCCATGGATCGATCGTGCTATTGGGGTATGTAAAAAGGCTGTGTCTGCCTTTTCTTACAGCTGGAAAAAAAGAAGAGACATGAGTGAAGTACAGGCAGAGCTTGGTCTACCCACTCATCAGCTGATAACAGAGCCCCCGACCAGATGGGGTTCACGCCAAAGAATGATTGAGAGATTACATTACATTGCATTTAGCTGACGCTTTTATCCAAAGCGACTTACAATAAGTCCGTTCGACCAACAAAAGACAAACTTGAAGAAAACAGAATCATATAATTACATCAGGTTTCATAGAGCAAAAACATTTCAAGTGCTACTCCACTGGCTTTAGGTAAGCCAGTCCTTTATTAGTATATAAGTGCTTTGTTAATAGTTCTATCGCTCGAAGTGGAGTCGAAAGAGATGAGTTTTCAGTCTGCGCCGGAAGGTGTGTAAGCTATCTGCTGTCCTGATGTCAATGGGGAGCTCATTCCACCATTTTGGAGCCAGGATAGCAAACCCATGTGTTTTTGGTGATGGGAACTTGGGTCCCCTTGGCAGCGAGGGTGCAGCGAGCAGTTTGGTTGATGCAGAGCGGAGTGCACGTGCTGGGGTGTACGGTTTAACCATGTCCTGGATGTAGGAAGGGCCAGATCCATTCGCAGCATGGTGCGCAAGTACCATTGTCTTGAAGTGGATTCTAGCAGTTACTGGCAGCCAGTGGAGGGAGCGGTGGAGCGGCGTGGTGTGGGAGAATTTAGGAAGGTTGAAGACCAGACGAGCCGCTGCATTCTGGATGAGCTGCAGAGGTCGGATGGCTCGAACAGGAGAAGGCTGTAGTCCGTGTCCTGGGTTCGGACAAGAAAAGTCGCCATCTTGTGCCCACTTGGCAAGATCTGGATGTGTTGGAGTCGATAAATAAAGCTGTAAAACCACTCCAAGAATTCACTGATGCACTCTCCGGGGAGTCTTATGTTAGTGTTTCATACATCAAACCAGTGCTCCATCTGTTCAAAACCAGTCTCCTACAGCCAGAGGAGGAAGACGCAGAGCTCACGAAAACAATAAAAGGAAAAGTAATGCGGTACCTTGACCCTGTAAAAGATGAACTCTTGGACATGTCCTCACTGGTTGACCCAAGGTTCCGCACAACCTACATTGACCCAGACAAGGTGGAACCATTCAAAAAAAGAGCTGTTGCTGAGATTATGTCTCTACCTGCTCCTGCCAACAACAGTACACCACTGCAGCCTGGCACGGCTGTGCAGGTGCGCCAAGAAGATGCACAGCCTCCACCCAGGAAAAAGATGACTTTAGCGGCCTTCTTCAAAAAGAATCCAGTGTCATCTCCCAACCAGTCAGAGGCAGAAAAGATAGAGACTGAGCTGAAATCTTTCTTATTGACCCCTGAGGTAGACCCAGACACCAATCCTCTTGAGTGGTGGAAGCGCCACCAACCGAATTTTCCTAGGCTAAGTGTCCTGGCAAAAAAATACCTCTCAATCCCAGCAACAAGTGCACCCTCAGAGAGGGTTTTCAGTGTGGGGGGGGGGGGCATTGTTACATGCCACCGGGCATGTCTAAAACCAGAGGTGGTAGACAGGCTTGTCTTCCTGGCTAAGAATGTTTAGAAAAGAGGATATTCAAACTAAAAGAGCACAACAAAAAAACACCTTATGCTCTCATGCACTGATAATTAATGCTGTTGAATGTTTTGTTGGCACTTTATCAGAACTACTTCCAATCTACTAATAGCAAGATGTTCAACTTGTGTTTAAAGAAATATTGTATGTTACATTTTATGTTATGTTACATTTTCACTGTTTACAATGGCAGGGCCTGCCATAAAGTCTTTTTGGCTAGTTGTTCTTGATTGCACTTTAACCCCAAGGGGGAAAATCAAAATAAATTTGGAACAATTACTTTGTCATCTGCATATGAATTGGGGGGGGGGGGGGGGGGGGAGAAAAACGATTTAAAACGTAAATCGGATTTTTTGTGAAAAAATCGGGGATTTCTTTTTTTGGCCATATCGCCCAGCCCTACTTGGTAGCTTCAGCTAGCTCTGGAACTTCCAGCTCGGTGGCAGCAGGTCCCGCCTCGGCTCCGCCTCTTTGCCCTTATTTGGAGCAGGCTGGAACAGGCGGGAGTTGAACTCTGACGTCACTGTCGAGCCGTTAGTGGCCGACTCCACCTACTATGGGCTTCTCGGCAACTCTGCAGAATCCTATGGGTGACGTCACGGACCCTACATCCATTTATATAGTCTACGTTTCTATGCAACGCGGAGTGTTGCGTTCATGGTCTGTACTAGTGTAGGAATTTGGCTACGGGAGGCTGGGCCACTCGGGAGTTGGTTCTGGGCCACATCTGGCCCGCGGGCCGCCATTTGAATAGGCCTGTTGTATTCCCAAACGATAGCTGAGGATTCTGGGTAGTGTAGTGTCTTCTGCCATCCTAAACTCCGAAAAAATATTTGTTTCTCCGAATCGAAGGGGAAAAATACAAAAGCATTCAATCGACAGTAAAGAGAATACTTACTTCCGGGTGTAAAATCCTCCGTTATCCAATGGGAATGGACGCTCACATTGCCTTTAAATGCCGCGGACATGGGCCGATGCGGTGCTTCCCTGAGCGTCAAATACCGCCGCCGATGGGAATACATTGCAATCAGTTGGAAGCTCTTTGCGTCCGTTTATCAAATCAAATCAAGTTTTATTTATATAGCACATTTATAAACGACTTTTGGTCGAGCCAAAGTGCTGTACATATAATAAAAATAGCCTACAGTAGCGACACTTTACATCGTACAAGGAAAAACTTCCAGAGAAAACCCACAGTTTAAAGGGAAAAAATGGGAGAAACCTCAGGGAGAGCAACAGAGGAGGGATCCCTCTCCCAGGACGGACAGATGCCGTGTAAATGGAAGAGATAATATGAAGCTGAAGGAGACTCGGCGCGTCACAACTGCACGCCACGGGACCCTGACCTGGACGTTTAGGGAGTGAGACTGTGTTGCTATTTTACATCCTTTACAAAAGTTCATTTCTATCACAATCTCTTTGGATTCTCCTCTTAGACATGAGTACATTTCAAGCACATCCAGAGGTTGTCCTTTAATCTTTTCTCTCATACAGCATCATGTTTATGAAGCAGGGATATTTTTCAATAATTACCACAGCTGCTGTTGCTTTGGCCTTTTCTGTCCTGGCTGCCATCTTTTTAAATGAAATACCTATTAATGTGTACCTGAAAGGGTTTTCCTCCCTGCAGTGTGTACCTGATCAGCTGGAGCAGCAGGATGACCTTCAGTATGCCAGCGTTCACTTCTCCAACAACCGGGCAGACCCTCTTTACTCCAACATGAGAGCAGCTCGGCCCCTCAGACACACGGAGCAACAGGAAGTCCCGGAGTAGGCTGCCGTCAATTTCAGCAGTGCTGCCCCGAGGTGAGCAGATCCTCACACAAGAACATTGTTCACATATCATTTAATTCCCTTTGCATTATTATTACCACTAAAAACTCATCATTTATTTCTCAGGACCAGAGGTCAGGACTCTGGAGAGGATTATTGAAGATTATTATCATCTGATATTTGGGAAGTGTGTTACATTTGAAATGGCAGGAAGTCTTGTTGCAACTTCCAGATATTAAAAGAGGCCCCTTGAGTTTCTCTGGAAATTATCAATAGTAGCAGTTAAGTGAATACTGTTTAAACAATACCTGTGTTTGTGTTTTGTATTGATTTCTCTGTTTTATCCTTTCATAAATGTGAGGACTAAAACTTGCTCAAACATTCTGGGGTGCTTGGAGTAAACAGGTTTTATTGCTCTGTGGGGGAGGTGTAGGTAAGCAGGACAGTGGGCTAGGGGGATGAGAGTACCTTCTGCTTAAGATATCCAGCATGTCAGGGAAGTCTACATATCTTGAATAGTATATGTGTGTGTTTAATTACTTTGTATTAATAATAGCAGTCTGTGTAACCAGAAGCTGAAAATATGAGAGTATTAATATGTATTATCTTTGTGAACAGGGGGATATTATTTGGACACAGCTCAGGCCTCTGGAATGTGCAGGAAAGTGAGTGTGTGAAAGTCTATGCAGGAAAGTGAGATAACGGACACCAGATGTATTTTACTACCATCTCAGAGACACTTGTTTATTATCCTGGCTGGCTCGCGCTGATTTGCTATGACCACAACTCCTCCTGTTTTGTTTTCTGCATGTAAGCCTGTTCTATCTGTTGGATCGTTCTCTTTTGCTCCTGCCGTCAAGATGAGAGGTTCTCCCGGCATTTGGACCAGAGCAGGGGGTGGGCCGATACCCCTTTTGAGAAGTGTATTTGTATTCTTACCGTTTATCATTAAAGCAGATTATTGTTTAACCCCCATCCTGGTTGTTTTGGGTTTCCCTTCTTTTAAAGCAAACTCATATATGATCGGCGCGGAGCAGAGATATCTGCCACAACAGGATCCAGCTGCATTGTACAGCACGGTCAACACATCCAGATAAACACAGCAGGCGTTGCATTTATGATCTAAAATGTCTGTGATTCTTTTACAGTAAAATGTTTAATGACCAGGTTAACTTAGATTTTGTTTTTAAATAGATACAAGATGTGCTTCACCAAGATTATACATTCAACAGTCTTTATCTTATTTTACGTTTTACTTTGACTGGGTCAGCAGTATTGAACATTGATAATAGAAAGATGGCGCCGTGGATGGCTGCTTCGATGTTCTGGTGCGCTCTGCTTTGTCTTGTGCGTTAATTCAGTGTTTACATACTGTACACCGAACGCTTTCACCAGGGAAGAGCTCCTAAACATTAGAGAAACAACTTCAGCGGATTACTTTCCCACTTTTCTGTGTTCTTCCGTGGAATTACTGGACATTCTCGTAAAAGGTACCCTCAACTGCATTCGAGCACTCAAACGCCACAGGAGAGGGAAACGGGACGGGACACTCGTGCGCCTCCGGAGCCGCGGACTTCGCACGCCGCTACCCGGAATATTTCTCTCCAACGTGGGTTCCATAAGCAATAAACTGGACGAGCTTCAGCTACTGGTTAGTAGAAACAGAGACTTTTCTTCATCTTGTGTTTTGTGCTTCACTGAGACCTGGCTGTGTGGATCGATTCCGGACTTGTAGCTGCAGCCTGGAGGCTTCCAGCCAGGGGCGGACTGGGACTAAAATTCAGCCCTGGAAACTGACCCAGTCCGGCCACATGAAATGTCAAATGTTAGAAACCGCTGTTTATTATTTAAAGTTTTATGTCCGATTCGCTCCTTTTTTCCTCTCTGTACACAGCTCCAGTTTGGGCCTGTCATCAGATTTCATTTTTAGTTGCTGCTGTAGCGGAAGTTTAGTACAATTATTTTTGATGAAATACTCGAAATCTCTACCCTCCATAATTGCACTTGCTTCAGTTGCCTGTTACTTTTTAAGGGCGGTGATACAGTACGAACTGAAGTTGATGCGATTTGATTGGATTGTGAGGCATGACGTGAGCCTCATCTGATTGGTCAATCCCTAAAAAAAAATTCACCAAGGGAAGCCAATTTCGGCTAGCCTCCTCTCGCAACAGAGAGTGCAATCTAATGTTTCAGCATAACATCTAGAGGGGCGCTGTTTCACTCTTTGTAAAATACTCAATGAGAAAGGGGGAGAGATGGGCCGGCAGAATAATTACCGAAACTAAACGAAGTGTTTTCATTTATTTATTAAAATTATAACTACAATCCAAAAAAACAGGGGAAGCCTGGCTTCCCTTGGCCTCCAGGAGAAAACGCCACTGAGTTCAAGGGATAATTCTCACCCACCTCTTGCTCTTGCCCTGCACTTGTATACGTGCCAGTTGAGCTGGTTCTTCCAGCAGCTCAACTCTGTCCCTCATCATGAACGCAGGAGGCTGGCTGTATATCTGAACTCTCGCCCTCATCATTCTCTTCATCATCTTGCACTTGTTCTAAACTGCTGCTGATAGTGCTTGTAGCAGCGCTGCTGCCAAAAAGGTCTGTCAATTTGCAACATGTATATGCTTCACCTGCGAGTGACTTCACCTTTTTTTCTCTTGCCTTCTCGGCCCCACCTTTTTCTTTTCCTTTTCTTTGATTTGTATCCATGTTTTTTCATTCTCCCTGTCTGCCGCGGCGTCTAATCCCTTCTCTTCGTGTGGCCGGTCTTTTTTATTCTTCGTGCGTGATTATTTGACATAAGAACCACACAACTGCATTAGCGGCCGCTGTCGCCCTCTGTCGGCCGTCAGCGCAATTTAAATGATGACGTTAAACTATTTTGTTTTAAAGGGCCGGCCGGCCGTCAACGGCCCTTGACGACCGGCCGTTCTGTGGTTCTCCAGATTCTACAGATGGCCAGTCCGTCCCTGCTTCCAGCTGTTCAGAGCGGATCGTGACACAGAGCTCTCTGGCAAATCAAAAGGTGGAGGAATATGTTTTTACACAAACATTGGCTGGTGCAACGATGTAACAGTGATTCTGCAGCACTGTTCTCCCACTCTGGAAACTCTTTTCATCAACTGCAAACCCTGTTATTCCCTCGAGAGTTCTCCTAATTCATACTGGTCGGTGTGTACATTCCACCACATGCTAATGTGCAGGAGGCACAGCGCACACTCGCCGACCAGATACTGTGTGTGGAGAGGACTTATCCGGACTGCCTAGTTATTGTTCTTGGTGACTTTAACAAAGGCAACCTCAGCCACGAACTCCCAAAATATAAACAGTTTATTAAATGCCCCACCAGAGAGGGGAATATTTTGGATCCCTGTTACACCACCATCAAGGGAGCCTATCACGCCGTACCCCGCGCTGCACTGGGCCACTCTGACCACACCATTGTTCACCTGATTCACGCATACAGGCAAACACTCAAGCTGTGTAAGCTGTAGTGAAGACATTCAGGCAGTGGAGCAGTAAAGCTATGGAGGAACTTCAGGCGTGTTTGGACTCTACGGACTGGGACATGTTTAGGACTGCAACGCAAAGTCTGGATGAATATGCAGAGGCTGTGACGTCATACATCAGCTTCTGCGAGGACAGCTGTGTACCAACACGCACCAGGGTGAGTTTCAACAACAACAAGCCCTGGTTCACACCAAAACTGAAACAGCTAAGATTGCAAAAGGAGGAGGCGTTTAGGAGTGGCGATAAGGCACGTTTTAGAGGCAAGGCAAGGCAAGGCAAGTTTATTTATATAGCACTTTTCAACACAAGGCAATTCAAAGTGCTTTACAAAAAATGAAAGACATTAAGAAAATGGCATTTAAAATCAGTCATTAAAAAGAAAAGCAGATAAAATAAACATTAAAAGAAAAAAATACATGAATAAAAGTTACAGTGCAGTCTAAGATGTGAATAGTTCAATTAAAAGCAGCGACAAAAAGAAAAGTCTTCAGCCTGGATTTAAAAGTAGTCAGAGTTGCAGCGGACCTGCAGGTTTCTGGGAGTTTGTTCCAGATATTTGGAGCATAATAACTAAACGCTGCTTCTCCATGTTTAGTTCTGACTCTGGGGACAGAAAGCTGACCAGTCCCTGAAGACCTGAGAGATCTGGATGGTTCATAATTTAGCAGGAGGTCAGAAATGTATTTTGGGCCTAAACCATTCAGTGCTTTATAAACCAGCAGCAGTATTTTGAAATCTATTCTTTGACACACAGGAAGCCAGTGTAAAGACTTCAGAACAGGAGTGATGTGATCCACTTTCTTAGTGTTAGTGAGGACTCGAGCAGCGGCGTTCTGAATCAGCTGCAGCTTTCTAATAGATTTTTTAGTGAGACCTGTGAAGACACCATTACAGTAGTCGAGTCTACTGAAGATAAAAGCATGGACAAGTTTTTCCAAATCCTGCTGTGACATTAGTCTTTTAACCCTAGATATATTCTTTAGGTGATAGTAGGCTGATTTAGTAACTGTTTTAATATGACTGTTGAAACTCAGGTCAGAGTCCATGACTACACCTAGATTTCTGGCTTTATCTGTTGTTTTGAACATTGCAGACTGAAGCTCAGCGCTAACTTTTAAACGTTCTGCCTTGGCTCCAAAAACCATTACCTCAGTTTTATCTTTGTTTAATTGGAGAAAGTTCTGACACATCCAGTCATTGATTTGTTCAATGCACTTACTCAGTGTTTGAATTGGAGCATAGTCTCCTGGTGAAATTGTTACATAAATTTGTGTGTCATCCGCATAGCTATGGTAACTTATTTTGTTGTTCTTCATTATCTGAGCCAGTGGTAGCATGTAGACGTTAAAGAGAAGAGGCCCCAAGATGGAGCCTTGAGGTACCCCACATGTCATATTTGTCAACTCAGATGTGTATTTACCTATAGAAACAAAGTTGTTTCTGTCCTTTAAGTAGGATTCAAACCAATTTAGAACTGTTTCCGAAAGTCCCACCCAGTTTTCCAGTCGGTCTAGTAATATGTTGTGGTCAACAGTGTCAAACGCAGCACTGAGATCTAATAATACTAACGCTGAAGTTCTGCCACTGTCTGTGTTTAAGTGGATGTCATTAAAGACCTTTACAAGAGCAGTCTCAGTGCTGTGGTTTGGACGAAAGCCTGACTGGAACACATCCAAACAGTTATTTAAATACAAGAAATTACTCAACTGTTGAAAAACAACTTTTTCAATGATTTTACCTAGAAATGGGAGGTTAGATATGGGCCTGTAATTGTTCATTACTGAAGCATCTAGATTATTCTTTTTTAAGAGCGGTTTAATGACTGCAGTTTTCAGGGCCTGTGGAAAAATACCTGTGTGGAGAGATTTGTTTACTATATGAAGTAGATCTGAGGCCATGCAAGGCAAAACATCTTTAAAAAATCCTGTTGGAATAATATCAAGGCAGCAGGAGGAGGATTTCAGAAGTTGTATAATGTCCTCTAGGTTTTTATCATTAATCTGATGGAATTGTGTCATGGTGTTTGAATTGATGTTAAGTGGACACAGAGACAACACATTTGCTCTTCCTGATGCAGAGGCACTGACTGCTTGTCTGATTTTCTGAATTTTGTCAGTGAAGAAGGAGGCAAAATCATTGCACGCCCTGGTGGATAGAAATTCAGTGGCTACTGACACTGGGGGGTTAGTTAGTCTGTCGACGGTAGCAAATAAGGCACGTGCGTTGTTTTTGTTTTTGTTAATGATGTCAGAGAAGAACGATTGTCGTGCGTTTTTCAATTCCAAATTATAAAGGCCAAGTCTCTCTTTATAGATTTCAAAGTGAACCTGGAGATTTGATTTTCGCCACCTGCGTTCAGCTTTTCGACATTCTCTTTTTTCTGTTCTCACGGCCATGGCCTTTCTCCATGGAGATATTTTCTTAACAGACACTTCCTTTACCTTAGTTGGAGCAATGGCATCTATAACATTTTTAATTTTTGAATTAAAATGATTTACTAGCTCATTTACTGAGATGTTAGCAGGGGCAAGTGTGGAAGAAAAATTCTGAGTAAACATTTCCCTAGCGTTTTCAGTTAAATATCGCTTTGTGGTTACCTCTTTCTGAACATTTTTGTGAACAGAAATAGAGCTCTCAAAGAAAACACAGGAATGGTCAGAGAGTGCAACATCAGTCACCACAACCGTAGAGATATTCAGACCCTTTGAGATAATTAAGTCCAGAGTGTGCCCCTTATTGTGCATGGGCTCCGTCACATGCTGAGTCAGTCCATAGCTATCAAGAACACAAAACAGTTCTTTAGCCCCTCTGTCCTGGGGGTTGTCAACATGGATGTTAAAAACAACAACAATGACTAGACGGTCAAAGTCAATACACACTATAGACAGCAGTTCGGTAAAATCATCAAAAAAGCTTGCACAGTATTTGGGTGGTCTATAGATATTTAGGAACAGAGCTCGAGAGGAGCATTTCAGCTGAAGGGCCACATATTCAAAAGAAGCAAAGTTCCCATAAGATGTCTTCCTGCATTGAAGGGAATCATTGAACAGAATAGCAACTCCACCCCCTTTCTTATGCATTCTTTCCTGACTCATAAAACTAAAGTTGGGAGGGGTTGATTCGATAAGAACAGCTGCACTGTTATTTTGTTCAATCCAAGTTTCTGTTAAAAACATAAAATCGAGATTGTGCTCAGTGATAAAATCATTGATTAAAAATGTTTTTCCTGCCAAAGACCTGACATTTAATAAAGCTAGTTTAAGTTTGTTAAACACACCATCAGTCAGGTTTTTTGTAACAAGCTGTGGCTGACATGGAATCACTGCTAAATTAGATAAACTCACACAAACGTTTGAGCGCTTCCTGTATCTAAGATGATTCACCGCTCTTAATCTATTACCTATCAACACAGATATCGGCAAAGCTACAGGCAGGCAGGGCCCCGGCATGTCCTGGAAAGAGTTGAGAGTGCCATACGCCCTTGAGCCTGGACCCAGCAGATATCAGTTTGCAGCGTTTTGTACACACACATCCCTATCAGGCTTTGAAGGGGAGGGAGGACCCACCACCCTGCTCCTCTCATCATAGGAGGCCACGGTGAGGGCTACACTGTAAGCCGGGGGAGATGGTGCGCATCTCTGCTTCGGTGATTTTGGTGGGCGTCGTTGAGGAGCGGGGGTAAAGGACATGCTGCCAATCCTGCGTGTCGCCTTCATGTGGTCATCGAACTCCAGGGTCGCCTTCATGTGGTCATCGAACTCCAGGGGGGGGGGGGCGAGGGTGAAAGGGTGAGCGGAGAGTAGAGAGAGCTGGGGGATGAATGAAGAGTATCCTCAAAGGCGTTGACAGGGAGGGTGACGGGCAGTGGAGACTCCTCCATTTGTGTCATAGGTCTCCCATAATCAGAACATTCCTCAGGCGGGTGTAGTGATACTTCTTCAGGGTTTTCTGCGCGATGTGTTGTGTCTTTCTCCTGTTTTGATTCCTCTTGCCGCTTGTCCTTGGCAGAGGGAACAGAGTGATGACGCAGGCAGTTGAATATGTTAGAGATAAACAATTTCACTCCTGACTTGTTCAGGCAAACTCCATTTGCCTTGAAAAGATGTCTGCGATCCCAGAAAAAGTTAAAATTGTCAATAAAACGGACAGAATGGTCAGTACAGACAGTTGAAAGCCAGGTGTTCAGTGCAAACAATCTGCTGAATCTCTCCACTCCTCTTCTGACTGGCGGTAGAGGGCCACTGATGAACACCTCTGCATTTAGAGAGCTGACATTTTCCAACAAACATTTAAAGTCTTCTTTCAGCACTTCTGACTCTTGTTTCACAACATCATTTGTTCCAATGTGCAGTACCACATTCTTCACAGTCGGATGTTCAGCCCCAATATGCAGGATCTTCTCAGCCAAGTCAGATACCACATCCTTGGGAAAACAGAGTACTTTGGTGTTGTTCTTATTACACAGACCTTTTACATCTCTTACAGCAGAGTCACCCACAATCAGAGTTTCAGGCCCAGTCGTTAGCTTTCCCTCTAGCCTTTTACTTTTGGAGTAGCTATTGGTCCTTACCCTGCTGTGTGAAGAGGACAGGTTATCCGGATCATCAGCAAGAGATCTCCGGCTCTCGGTCAGCGGAGCGTATCTGTTCTGGATTGGCACACTTGGTGGTTTAGGAGGATTGTTTGTAATTCTCCCTTTAGCAGCTGTCCACTGCTGTTTCCTAGTAGTAGGAACAGGGGTTGAAGAGGCGCTCTTCCTGGGTGATAACAATGCAGGCCAGCCGGTTGCATCACAGATTTCCGAGCGCTGGGCTCTGCCTGTTATCCGTCCTCCCAAATCCCATGGAAATGATTTACTCTTAGGCTTTGGACCCAGAGAGTTCCAGGGAGGACTACCACTTGTAGATTTATTACCCGGTACACAGCCCTCCTGTTCCTTGGAATCCTTGTAGCTGCTAACTAGCTGTGAGTTAGCATACCCTTTTCCATTATTTTGCAACAATGGTAAAGTGGTGTCATTTCCACGACATAGTCCATTCACTTCCACGTTAACTTCCAACCGTTGCATTTTCATTTCCAACACAGCCATCTTCTGTATACGTTTTTGGAAGTCATCTGTAGAGAACGGAGGCATTTTGCTACCAACTAGCTTAAGCTAAATAGCATGCAGTAGCCTACCAGGCTTTAGCTGTTGCTAGGCCACGCTACTGTAAGACTGAGGTCGTCGTAAAAATGTTGAAATATGGCTGAAACCCTCCGTCTATTTACGAAGATGAACTGTCCCAGTGATAAGTTAATGTCCAGGAGCCGCTGCTCGAAGTTTTCAGAGAATAAGAATAGGAAAATCAGCATAAGAAGTAAGCAGAGGCAAGAGCAAGCAGAAAAGCGTCTGCAGTGTAGGCTGCAGTGATTCAAGTGCGTCGAAGTACGTCTTTGGCAAGGCAGTGAGAGATGCTAAACGACAATACTCTGAGAAACTCCAACATCAGCTCTCAGCAAACGACTCTGCTTTTGTTTGGCGTGGTCTAAGACGGATCACAAACTACAAGCCAAAAGCCTCCCCCTCCATGAACGACCGACGCCTTGCAAACGATCTGAATCAGTTCTACTGCAGATTTGAAGACAAAGAGTTCAGTCCTGACACCATCCCCCATGCAGAGTCCTGCATCGGGTCGGGTACCCGCGGGTACCCGACGGGTGACCCGCAAAAAAGGTGATTCGCGGGTGGTATTTTTTCAAACGCTTTTTTCCGGGTTCGGGTCTGGGTAAAACAAAGAAGATGCGGGTCGGGTCGCGGGTGTTGCATAATATCTATATTAAAATAATAATAATTTAATGTTTAAATCCTCAGACCTCTCCCCCGCGGGACCGCGCATAATCATAACCTCTGCAGCGCATCAATCTGCTGCTGCATTGGAAATGGCTGAGGTGAAGCTCTCAGCGGAGAATACAGCATTTTCAATAACACTTCCTCGAGAGCGAAACCCAACGTCTGGAGGCTTTTGGTTCCTAGATGAGAAAATAACCAACATCCCACGCTTTGAGACAAATATGCACCTGCGTGTGTTAACAATTGCACGTTTTCACTGCTCATATATAGGCGGGTTCGGGTCGGGTTGCGGATCTTGTGCCGACGGGTCGTGTCGGGTTGCGGAACTAATTGGCAATATGTGCGGGTAGTGGGGCGGGTTCGGTATTGCACGTCGCGGGTGCGGGGCGGGAGCGGGTCTTGAAAATCAGACCCGTGCAGGACTCTGCCCCCATGACACCTCCCAACAGCTTCAGTCTCACACCTCCACATCCCCTTCAGTATCTCACTCCCCCACACCGCTGACCTCCCCCGACACATCAGACTCTCTCTCTATCGATGAAAGCAACTAGTGCTGAACGATATATCGTGTCATGGCAATAACCGCGATATGCGCATGCGCGATATTCACATCGCAGGGACGTGCGATTTTATTAATTTAAAAAATATATATTTTTAGGACGTGCAATATTAAGTAGGTAAATTAACTCAAACACGTCATGTTGTAATTATTTTGCTGCTTGCTATAAAAGGAAAACTTGCGCGACTCTCATGTCAGGGGTACTTGAGTGAGTGACATGCAGGCTCTGCATGCACAGCAAACCACCAATCATAATCATTCTTGATCAGATCACAGCAGGCCCCGCCCCGCTAGTTTGCAGACCATCAAAACACCGGTAAAAAATGAGCGAGGCACAGGAGGACAATGCCGGCGAGAATGAAGATTTACTTCCAAAAAGAAAAGCAACATCTGCCATCTGGAACTATTTTGGATACAAAAAGGTTCTTCTCTTCTTCATTCACAGATGAACCCCCTTATTTGAGGGTAAGCAACATGCATTATCATGACATGTTAGATTATGACTTAAGGTATGATGAGTCAACCAGTTAGGATCCAGACGTCCGTGACTAAAATCCTTCATCCGGTTAAATATAGTTAAAACAACGCAATATATATCGCAGGCGGAAAAAATATCGCAATGTCAGTTTTTTTCAATATCGTGCAGCCCTAAAAGCAACACACTCTCACTCCCTAAGCGTCCAGGAGGGACGCTTGGTCAGGGACGCTTGGTCAGGGACGCTTGGTCAGGGACGCTTGGTCAGGGTCCCATGGCGTCTAGTTGTGACGCGCCGAGTCTCCTTCAGCTTCATACACGGACGCAAAAAGCTTTCAACTGATTGCAATGTATTCCCATCGGCGGCGGTATTTGACGCTGAGGGAAGCACCGCATCCATTTATGTCGGCAGCTCTTAAAGGCAATGTGAGCGCCCATTCCCATTGGATAACGGAGAATTGTACACCCGGAAGTAAGTATTCTCCTTACTGTCGATTGATTTGACAGTGATATCTCCACTACTCATCAAATCAAAAACACCGGCAGTCTCATAATAATATCAAGTGATGTTAATTTGCATTAGTAGTTTGTGTAATTTGCATTGTTGATTTTTATTCACTGAACATGGTTTTAGATCTTGAATGTTGGCTGCTTTTATAATAAAGGAAGACATTAGGATGCGTCTTCTCTTGTCAGTGAGGAGAGGTGCTCTGTTTACCACAAACTGGTCTCTCTCTGCAGAACAACAAACCATGTAAAGCAATAATGTGAAGAGGAAGGAAGTGGTGTTTTAAACCCCCTGCTTTCTGTCTCCTTTCTACCTTCAAGCCCACAGAGGGGCGTTAAGGTTCGTGAGAACTCCCTTTCTTTTAATGTATAGAAGGTTTTACTTGTGTACATCAATCTTCTTATTTATTTTATTGTCACTGAAGCCGCACGGAGACGAGAGGAGCAGCTATGAGTTTAACAGCGAGTGGATTTGTTGTCGTCCTTCTCTCTATGCCAGGTAATGTACATCCACATATTTTTGGATCCACATTATATTTAGCTTTTCTAAACACTTTGACACTTTATTAAACATTCCATACAAGCACAGAGAAAAAATATACAGGCATATATTAGTAAAATAACAAGATGCAATTAAATTAATTTGGAGAAAATACAAAGAGACAACAGAAAGAAACGGAAATTAACCCAACAATCTACTTAATATTGAATTAAATAAACAAAACAAGTTTAACTCAACAGGGTCAATGAAATAACTAATCATAAACAGAAATTAATTGAACAGTCCACTATAACAATGTTTAAAATGTGGTCATGTAGTGTAATGCACAGTGACACAAAGAGGCAATACAGACGATGCAGGCCAAGAGCAACACCCGCCAGGCAGCAGTGTAGCGGTGAAGCACAGACGTTGAGGCAAAACAGCCGTCTTTCTGTATTAGGCTTCCAGCGCAGGTGATGTTCCGATAATAATACTACATTCATATTATTCAGGAAGGATGAGACAAGCAAAAAGCGTACCTACCGATCAGGCTAAGTTAAGACACTCAGCAGGAGAGCTTCGTTCAACAGCAGCAGCAGACATGGGCTGCAGGATCCCTGCAAGGGTCTACAACCAGCAATACACATTTAGTATGTATGCTACTTGTCATGCTAAGCATACAACAAACGGCAGCCACCGCAAACTCACCGGTGCCATCGGAGAAAGCATGTAAACGGAACCCGGAAGTGGCCTTCGTGCCAAAGAGCAAGAGGGAGCAAGAGCGACACTGACCCCTCTTTAGAAAGGTTGCCCCGTGTTGATAGGGCTGAACAGTTTATCCTGCTACATTGAGATAACGACGAACAAGTACATTTA
>CM053245.1:42417778-42465278 GCA_028583405.1 Pogonophryne albipinna
ATCAGTTCCAAATGTTCAACATTAAGAAAAATAATATAATTGTGATGTGTTTTTATATACATGAATGTTGAGAGTTTATTCTTAAATAACCTTCCTTTCCTTCTTCACAAATACAGATCTCTCGGTGCAAGTGGAACACAAATATTCTAGCAGAGCAAACCTGAAGTGTCAGAGCAGTTGTGTTGTACCTGATAATAATTACGTCTGGTACAAGAACGGAGGAAAGATTCAAACAGGGACATCTTCTTCTCTTCAAGTCGACTTGAGTTTTCAAGACAGCTATTCCTGCGCCTTGAAAGGATTTGAGGACTCTCCCTCCCCTTCAGTGTGTGAGTTCACTTCACTACCTCATGCTAACATAACACCATCTAGTGGAAGCCTTAGCTAACTGTATGGGTTTGTGACTTCTCATCAACTCTGGTAAAACAATGGTTTAAAAATGAGTTTTAATGTTTCAGGTGTCACTGGTCAAAACAGCAACACAGTGACTTACATTAAAGGAAGTATCTGCGCCCCCAAAGGATCATCAGTGGACATTTCCTGCAGGTACAGCAGTAATGACTGTATTACATCAAAGTTCTGGTTCAGTCCTGAGCGTAGTCATCAGGGACAGAATCCCTCTCAACCTGAGGACCTTAGTGAAGAATCCCATGCAGGTCGTGTTCAGATCCTTGACACAGAGAGAGGACGCTCCACTCTGAGGATCTCTGACCTGAGAGACTCAGATTCAGCTCAGTATCGCTTCAAATTCAAAACACCAAGCTTTGAATGGAGGAGAAGATTACCTGGTACCACTCTGACTGTCACAGGTACTGATCAACACACTGATGAAAATACACAGTACAATAAAAAAATACTGGAAGTTGAGTTTGTGTAATTACTGTTGGATGAGTTATCATATGTGTTCACCTTAGACTGTTGTGTTAATGGGTATGTACATTTATCATCAGTTTAATTTGAGACATTTTATATTATTCTTTTTCTCATATCCAGCTCTGCAGGTGCAGGTGATCAAAGCAACTTACCGGCAGTCTGATACCTATGCAGAGCTGAAGTGTCGCAGCAGCTGCAGTCCAGCTGGTGTTTCCTACGTCTGGTTCAAGAACGGAGAGAAATTCACGACAACATCGATATCTTCCTATAAAGGCTGGATTCGACTCACAGACACTATCTCTTGTGCTCTGGAAGGTCATGAAGACTTCTCTTCTCCTACAGTGTGTGAGTTCACTCACACACACACTGACATTTCAATACATTGACAATCTCAGATAGAAACCTTACAATAGTCTTCTGATTCTTAATGCAGACGCAGCAGTATTATTGATAGAAACAAAAAGCTTCTCAGGTAAACAACTTACAGATTAAATAGATTTTGGTAGAGACCGCATTTACAACATATCAGAGGTAAAAATACAAAATATCAACAATAACAGAAAATCCGGTAGGCAGTGAGAAACATCACAAATATCTATCATAAATAAGGTTAGCTTTATATTGTTCTTCATGTTATTCCAAGTTACAGGAGCAAGATGAAGAGAAAACTGGATTCTCACTAAAAAGCTCAGTCGGCAGCAGAATGTAATCATGATGTGGGCCCACTTTGAAATAAACATTAAGGAGGTGAAAAAACAGTATTATAAATCAAAAGAACCAGTTTACCATACAGAGAGATGTACAGCTCAATATGACGTGTATTATCCTAATCTCCAAGAACACTTAGTGCACAGTGATTAACATCACAGTCTTCATGCAGGGTTAGAGTTAGTCTGCTAGCAAGATGAAGATGTTCAGGTTTGAAATGAATAAACACGTGTTTTTGGCTGTCAGTGCTCATCAGCAGGAGACGTGTTACACATCCAGGATCTACATTACAATGTAAACATACTTGGGATATGGACACACTTTGAATTTACATGTTGCTTGATTGCAATTTACACCCATCATTTATTTATGTATCTCCAGACGGTCCAAAGCTCCCCTCTGTGTCAGTGAGTCCCTCTGCTGAGAAAGAGGAGGGCAGTTCAGTGACTCTGACCTGTAGCAGTGATGCTAACCCAGCAGCTAACTACACCTGGTACAAGGAGAGTGGAAATGCACACTTTTCTTATTTCAATGAAGGACGACTGCTTTCCTTCAGATCCATCCAGTCCAGTGCCCCTGTGTTTTCTCCTCCCTCCTCACCTGTGTCTTGTTTGTGTGATTAGTCTTGTGTGTATTTAAGTTCTGGTTTTTCTGTCTGTCATTGTCGGTTCATTGTTTGTCTTTGACTGTGTTCACGGGTTAGTGTTCTGTTTGGTCCTTAAAACCTTAAAATAAAGGTATTTTTTCAGTTTATTCTGCATTTGGGTCCTACCTGCTTCACTCGACCCTAACACTATGTGTCCCATGCAGCTCTGTGTGTGAGACTTCTATTCTTGCAAGGATAATAAAGACATGTATCCTGATATTGAAGACCAAGCCGGTGACGAGTGATATTTTTCTAACAATAAAATAGTTGGAATTGCATGCGTGTGCTTGATAAGAAAACACTGCAAACAGATGAAAAAATAATGAAAGTCCATTATTTGCCAACAAGGTGAAAACAGGCAGACTTAAATATTGAAGTGCCTCTTAACTGAGTGAGTAAAGTGTGTGACGACAGCACAGCCACAGTCCTGCTCTTCAGTGATGGAAATAGTTTTGGTAAAGCTACAATCTATGCTACAGTCTTGATGTATATCAAATGTGTTTCAGGGTCCTGATTCAGTATCTAATGTTTCACTGTCCTCTAGTATGGACTCATAACTGTGGCACATCCAGGCTTCATCCCTCCGTATCACTCCACCGTCTGTGTGGTGGCCTTTTAATCCTTATTAATAGCCACCTCTATCGGGGTTGTGGTTTCCGACATCTTACTTCTTCCTTCTCTCTGTCTATACCTGTGTACTCTCATGTTCCGATTAACCCAGCTTCCCCAAATGTCTTTCTTTTTGGTGTCTATATACGCTGGGATCCGGAGTCATGGATGATCCTGCGGTCCTGTGTCCTGCATCGCGAGCCCTGGATCTTGAGTCGTGGCTGTGGTCCTGGATCATAGGTCCTGGATGGATATCCTCGTGGATTCATCTTCCTATTATACACACATGCATTTCCAAACTTTTGGACTACCTATGTTGCAAATGTATTATCTTTTCAATTTACACACGGCATCTATTGCACGTCTGTCCGTCCTGGGAGAGGGATCCCTCCTCTGTTGCTCTCCCTGAGGTTTCTCCCATGTTTCCCTTTAAACTGTGGGTTTTCTCCGGAAGTTTTTCCTTGTACGATGTGAGGGTCTAAGGACAGAGGGTCTAAGGACAGAGGGTGTCGTATTGTCATACTGATATTCTGTACAAACTGTGAAGTCCACTGAGACAAATGTAACATTTGTGATATTGGGCTAAATAAATAAACATTTATTGATTGATTGTGGTTTCTGACGCGCCTCTCTTTGTTTCCAAACAAATTAAGCGGAGATCGTGGTTGAATTAGATGAGCTTTATTGATTGGTCCAGACGGCATATTAACAGGAGGACACATGTCTTCGCTTCATACTAAAAAGACTAAAAGTTTCAGTCTCCAACAGAACAAAAGGAGCACGGTCAAAAGACTTTTCCCCCCGTCTCTCAGCTGTGTCCTATCAACCTACCATATATAGGCATAGCCATGCACGTGATACTGACGCACATATAACAAATAATAAGTGAGCCTTAAATTAATACATTTTAAACCATAATATGACTCACAAAAATACCCGATAATTTAGAGTTTAATCTAATTTATATTATTATTAAGCCTAACATTCAGACAATAATAACAAATGGAAAATGACTCTAACAGTCTGTTTTAAAAGATCAGTTAACCCAGACTACAAACATACTTATTTCCTGTCCTACCTCCATTGGTATCTAAACACGCAGATCATTGATATTAAAGTTTGCTGCATGGTGTGGGGTCGTTTTATTTCAATTTAAAATATAGGACATATCTGCTTGCATTTTATTTAACTTATCAACCCAAACAAGCCGAAGTCATTTAAAAGTGTCTTTCTAATTAACATCAACATATCAACATTATGTGTCTTAACCATACCAGTTCACTTGATTATGTGGTGACATGTTCATGTTGGTTTGCCACTAAGTTTGTCTCAGTGTTCTACATTTCTTAGAAGCAACCTGACCACAGAGATAAGAATCAAACCAAGAAAAAATGATGTGTAATTTTCCATTCTCTCTTATAATCAATACTGTGGCCTTCATCCTCTTTAGTTAAACTGCCTCGTGGTTCAGAGGTGAATGCCTTCCTGTTCCTTCACTACACCTGCAGACTGTGTGACGTCCTCAGTGCTCATAGAGAGGAACTATTTTACCCTTATCATTTAAATGCTCTTTTCAAGTGTCAGTGGCATATTGGCAGAAACCCACCTTTCCTGTGTGATGGGCGTTACTGGCATTTGGCTCATCATGCATATTAATCGTCTAAAGAGGAAGGAAATGTGGTTGTTAACCAGCCTGATATCCATCTTCTGCTCATTGCTACAGAGGAGAGGCATCTTTGAACACATGGTTCCTCCTTCACTGTGAGTAGAAACAGTTTATTGATGTAATGATTCTGTATACCTCCTGTGAACATTATTTAATCTGACATGTTTTATAGTCTCACAGAGATGAGAGGAGCAGCTATGAGTTTCACTGCAGCAGCAAGTGGATTAGTTGTCTTCCTGCTCTCTGTGTCAGGTACTGTACATCTACACTTACATTCAAAGCAAATCATGTGTGTAAATGAGTAGATCTGAGTTTTGTGAAATTCAAACTTCCCAAAAGCAATGCAATTAAATTGTGTATAGAATTTGGAAACACCTAGAAATGTTCAGTTTTTTTGTGACACTTGTAATGGATATTGGGAAGATCTTTCCCTGTGTTGGTCAATGTACTTTTCTGTTGTATTTTGCATAAAGTAACTGTGTTCAAATTACTTAAGACATTACGTACTGTCTCTCAACCTCCCTTATGTCGCCATACCTCTGCACAAAATGCTGTTCGTTCATTCTCTAATCTCTGACATCAGTGTTTTATTTCCACACTCTGAGTTGATAGCAGTCCTCAGCTTTTGTCTTATCTGTATATCAGAGAGAAGCTGCTCACTCAGTATTCTGCATTTACATTTACTTTGAACACGTAAGTCCTCAGCACCCTGAACACAGAGTGAACAGAGAGGAAACTGAACAAGAAAAGCACAGACCTGTATCATTAATATGATCCCTGAACATGCATTGATGATGTAAATTCAAAAGGAAAGGGCTCTTCTGTTCCCTGTAGTGTGTTATATAGGTTTGTGTGCATGTAAATGGTCTGCAAAGGCTAAAATGCATGTGTTCCCTTCAGAAGGAGTTACTCTTTCCCACACGCAACATGTACGTCCTCTATTCTATCCTTAGGTATCCCTGCAGCCCTAAAATGATAAACTCTGATACATATCTCGTAAAATTCTCATTTTCAGTTCAGCTAGAGTTATAGTTAGATTTTATGATAATAACTGCTGATACTCGGAGATGTAAAAGCTTCTCCTGGTGACATTTACCCCAAATCTCTTTTCATACTTGTATCCACTTTGTGTCCATTACTAATTGTTCACTTAATTAATTAACTTTGATTCTAGTGTCTGATGTGCTCTGTGTTTCAGTGGTTCAGGGTCAGCGTGGCTGGGGAGTGATTTGCTCTTCTACTGAGATCTGTGCAGTGAAAGGATCAACAGTGGAGATAAGCTGCAGCTACACATACCCATCTTCATGGAAAGGTGGTGAAAACACAGTTGAGAAAACATTCTGGTTTACTCAAAAGGAAGATGGTGAACGTGTAGATCTGACCACAGACTCAGAGTATGCAGGTCGTGTAGAGGATCTCTGTGAAAACAACATCTGCACTCTGAGAATCAAAAACCTGAGAGAAAGCGACTCAGCTGAGTACAGGTTCAAGTTTGAAACAACCCGAGATTCATACTGGGGTCCTCCAGTCACTTTGTCCGTCACAGGTATCTGAAAATGTCCTCAAACTTTTAACATTTTATTTTAATTTCTATACATAAACATGATTGATCTTTTTTTTATATTTCTACCATACATTCAGATCTCCAGGTGCAGGTGAGCAAATCAGGATTGTCTACTCTCCTTCAGTGTCTCAGCAGTTGTCCACCAGGTCAAACTTCCTACATCTGGTTCAAGAACAGACAGAAAGTGAAGGAAGAGACATCTGAGTATGCAGACTTCACTTATGCAGGCAATTATTCCTGTGCTTTAAAGGGATATGAGGACTTCCCCTCTCCTGCAGTGTGTGAGTTTACAGTCTGTCACTGACATTACATGATTGAACTCGTTTTTTATTATTTACCCACCAGAGGTCGCCAGCAGACCTGTCAGTGTCCAAAGATCCTGGTTCAGTGTCTTCATTTCCTGTGTCTTCTGAATTATATTTACATGATGTTTATGGGCTTTAAATTGTGTTTCTTAAAAAGCACAACCTCGATCCAGAGGTTTTAGCCAATTATAGACCTATTTCTAATCTTCCGTTCCTCTCAAAAATTCTTGAGAAAGCGGTCGCAAAACAGTTGTGTGATTACTTAAAAAACAATGATTTATTTGAAGATTTTCAGTCTGGCTTTAGAACACATCATAGCACAGAGACAGCTCTGGTTAAAGTCACAAATGACATTCTAATAGCCTCAGACAAGGGACTTGTCTCTATTCTTGTTTTGCTCGATCTCAGTGCTGCATTTGATACTATCGATCATGATATCTTATTGCAAAGACTAGAGCACTTAGTTGGCATACAGGGAACTGCTTTAGGCTGGTTTAGGTCCTATCTATCTGAACGCTCTCAGTTTGTACGTGTCAATGATGAATCTTCCACGCAAACCAAAGTTAGCCATGGAGTGCCACAGGGCTCAGTGCTCGGACCTATTTTGTTCACATTATATATGCTTCCGTTAGGCAATATTATAAGGAATCATTCTGTAAATTTTCATTGTTATGCAGATGATACTCAACTATATTTATCAATCAAGCCTGATGAAATTAATCATCTAAATAAAATTCAAGACTGCCTCAAGGACTTAAAAACGTGGATGACCTTAAACTTTTTGATGTTAAACACGACCAAAACTGAAGTTATTGTACTTGGCCCGAAGAATCTACGAAACAAATTATCTAAAGATATACTAACTATGGATGGCATTAATTTGGCCTCCAGTGAGACTGTAAGGAATCTTGGTGTTATATTTGATCAGGATTTATCCTTTAACGCCCACATAAAATCAATTTCAAGGACCGCCTACTTCCATCTACGTAACATTGCAAAAATTAGGCATATCTTGCCTCAAAACGATGCAGAGAAACTAGTCCATGCATTTGTTACTTCAAGGCTGGATTATTGTAACTCTTTATTATCAGGGTGTACCAAGAAGTCAGTCAAGTCGCTTCAGCTGATTCAAAATGCTGCAGCTCGTGTACTAACCAGAGTTAGGAAAAGGGACCACATTACTCCTGTTCTGGCTGCCTTACACTGGCTCCCTATAGAACACAGGATAGAATTTAAAATTCTTCTTCTCGCCTACAAAGCCCTTAATGGGCAGGCGCCATCTTACCTTAAAGAACTCATTATACCCTACTGTCCTACTAGGGCATTGCGTTCCAAGAATGCAGGGTTGTTGGTTGTTCCTAGAGTCTCTAAAAGTACAATGGGAGCCAGAGCCTTTTCTTATCAAGCTCCACATTTGTGGAATCAGCTTCCAGTTTGTGTTCGGGCGGCAGACACCCTATCTGTTTTTAAGAGTGCGCTTAAGACCTTCCTTTTTGATAAAGCTTATAGTTAGGGCTGATTAGATTCAGCCCCTAGTTTTGCTGATAGGCTTAGTTTGTCGGGGGACATCTTACTTCTTCCTTCTCTCTGTCTATACCTGTGTACTCTCATGTTCCGATTAACCCAGCTTCCCCAAATTTCTTTCTTTTTGGTGTCTATATACGCTGGGATCCGGAGTCATGGATGATCCTGCGGTCCTGTGTCCTGCATCGCGAGCCCTGGATCTTGAGTCGTGGCTGTGGTCATGGATCATAGGTCCTGGATGGATATCCTCGTGGATTCATCTTCCTATTATACACACATGCATTTCCAAACATTTGGACTACCTATGTTGCAAATGTATTATCATTTCAATTTACACACGGCATCTATTGCACGTCTGTCCGTCCTGGGAGAGGGATCCCTCCTCTGTTGCTCTCCCTGAGGTTTCTCCCATTTTTCCCTTTAAAACTGTGGGTTTTCTTCGGAAGTTTTTCCTTGTACGATGTGAGGGTCTAAGGACAGAGGGTGTCGTATTGTCATACTGATATTTTGTACAAACTGTGAAGTCCACTGAGACAAATGTAACATTTGTGATATTGGGCTATATAAATAAACATTGATTGATTGATTGATTGATTGTTCAGTTTGATTTAAAATGTAGATAATACGATATATTTCAACAATAACAGCTGCAGTCTATAGAATAAAAAAGGAAAAATGTGTTAAATGACATGAAGATTATCGCTCTCCTTCTAGATATGTGTAGTGACCAATGTGTGCACTCATTATCTTTTGATAGTAATGTTTTTTTGACAGAATCGCATGTATGCTTAGCAAAGTATTATGAACACAATGCCAGTTGTGCAAAACGTCAAGCAGTCAAAAAACAGTTTGCTCTCCACACACACATGATTCTTATTACCTGAAGCTTACCTTTATGCAAATCCTACATAAAGGCTCCAACCTCTGGTCAAAGTCAAAGCTGCATGTGTTTACATTCACCATTAGTTTTAGTTAAGGAGAACATTTTCATAAATTAAAACAATATTATATAAATAATTAATTCAACAGTATCTTTACTCTTCTTCGTCAGTTTTTAATAGTAAAGTAAATCAAGTTATTCCTGCCACTTTCTAACGAACTATTATTAATTAAAACATATCTTCCACTGTGAAAACTCAGCTTGAAATTAAATGTGATTGTTTCTCCTCCAGATGCTCCAAAGCCTCCCTCTGTGTCAGTGAGTCCTTCTGCTGAGATAGAGGAGGGCAGTTCAGTGACTCTGACCTGTAGCAGTGATGCTAACCCAACAGCTAACTACACCTGGTACAAGGAGGATGGATCTTCTTACCCTCCTCCTCTAAATAATAGTGATAAACCACGTCTTGTCTTCAGCTCCATCCAGTCCTCTGACTCTGGAAAGTATTTCTGTACAGCTGATAATCTGCATGGGAGTAGAAGATCTGAATCCATCTCTATTGATGTGAAATGTGAGTAAAACCCAGATGATTTAAAAAGCATAATGCAACCAATGACAACTTTGTTCACAGTCTGCTGCTGTAGGTCAATGAGATGGAGAGCAGATACAGTAGATGATGAAAATGGAGTTTTGTTTATAATTGGCTCCAAAATCTGCACGTATGTCCAGGGTATTCAAACCAGCAGTAATACAGAAAACTATATACATATATATATATAAACTATACAACATAATTGCTTTCTTTAGCTCTATCAACACAATATATTTTTACTCAATTTTGTTAATTATTGTATTTTCTCCAGATCCTCCAAAGCTCCCCTCTGTGTCAGTGAGTCCCTCTGCTGAGATAGAGGAGGGCAGTTCAGTGACTCTGACCTGTAGCAGTGATGCTAACCCAGCAGCTAACTACACCTGGTTACATGAAGGAACAAAATGCACACCTTTCTTCTGTCAATGAAGGACCACGTCTTGTCCTCAGCTCCATCAAGTCCTCTGACTCTGGACAGTATTACTGTAAAGCTGATAATCTGCTTGGGAGTACAATATCTGATCCCTTCCCTATTGATGTGAAATGTGAGTAAAACCCAGATGATTTAAAAAGCATCGTGCACCCAATGAACACGTTGTTCACAGTCTGCTGCTGTAGGTCAATGAGATGGAGAGCAGCTACAGTAGATGATGAAAATCCATTCATGTTTACATTTGGCTCCCAAATCTGCTCCTATGTCCAGGGTTTTCAAGCCAGCAGTAATACAGGGAATTAAATATATTTAAACATAATTGGTGTTTTAAGCGCTATACCAGTCAAAAACACTTCCATATTTCAAATGCACCCACACAAATAACTGTCTCATTTCAATACTCAATTCAACATGATGTATTTGTAATCTTTTGTTGATTTAATGTATTTCCTCTAGATGCTCCAAAGCGTCCCTCTGTGTTAGTTAGTCTCTCTGGTATTGCTATATACATATACATTGATTGATTGATTTTCTTTTGATGAACTTTTATCAGTTAAAATGCTCTTCCAATGTGAAAACGCATCTTCAAATGTAATATTAAATGTATTAATGTGTTCTTTCCCAGAATTTCTGTAATAACATTTACACATTTCTCCCCCAGATGCTCCAAAGCTCCCCTCTGTGTCAGTGAGTCCCTCTGCTGAGATAGAGGAGGGCAGTTCAGTGACTCTGACCTGTAGCAGTGATGCTAACCCAGCAGCTAACTACACCTGGTACAAGGAGAATGAAGACTCTCCAAAAGCTTCAGGACAGATCTTCAACATCTCTGACTTCAGAGCTGAACACAGTGGGAGTTATTCCTGTGGAGCCCAGAACAAGTTAGGACGTAGTAACTCCACCTTTCATCAGATTGTTGTGGCAGGTACGTTTTATGCTTTCATCTACAACCACACACTTATCAGCTTGTTTGTTTTCAGTCACATTGTCTGGGTAGGAGGCTGAAAAAGGAGTGTGTGTTCAAATGTCTTTCCGGTTCGGGATAGGGGTTGTTTCCTTTCTTTTACATAAGGAAATAATTGTCCTGAGGGTCCGGATTCAGTATGGGGTGCAGTCATTCCCTTTGTACTCAGAGTGAGAGTTGTGTCTGTTTTGAGAAGCTTATGCCGAGTGCAAGTGCCCACAGGCTGAGAGATATTCCATCGGTATTGAGAAGGAAATAATGTATGGAGTATAATCACCCGTTCATCACAACACTAACAATGTCATGAATGTATTTGAATTTTTTTCAGCTTCTTGAACATTGGACAAGTGTTTTTCTATTAACATTACTTTTAAAACAAATGATAGTATATTTTTTTAGAAATAGGAAGGTTGAAAATAAAGCAGCCTGTCCTCCTACAAAAAAACGACCATATAGGTCGATTGTTCAGCAGCTTAATACGACCCAGAGTCACGTTTTAAAGTGTAGCACCTCTAGTGGTTGTGTAAGAAACAACATGCTCCCGTTGATTGCAAACGCTCCGGAGGGTCGTTTATTCACAAATAACCCTCTCTGGAAAATCCTAAATTGTGGAATAGTTTGGCCATTAAAATGCTTTTTGATTAGATTTCTAGCGAGAAGTGTATATTGTACTTTTGTAATCCACGTCCAGTGGAAGTGTAGGATCTATAGTTTGATAGATATTACGAAGATGATTTGAGGTCTCGCCAGGATAACGTGTATATGCGACAGCTTCCATGTAAAGTTAGCGTCAACCCTCACGGGGTGAAAACAGTATTTCCGGTCTCAAAGTTTTCATAATAAAACCGGATATATTCCCCTCACTGTCAAATGATTACACAGTGATATCTGCATTACTCATCCACTACAAAACATCAGTTTATCCTTGTTAATTACACAATATTGATTGGTTTAAATTGTGTACAGTACTTTTGTGTTTTTAACCTTCGATTCAGAGAAACAAATAGTTTTTTAGGAGTTTAGACACTACAGTTTCCGAAGACACTACACTACCCAGAATCCCCAGCTATCGTTTGGGACTACAACATCCGCCTTGCTTTACAAACCCCGTGATTAGTCATCAAGCCCTGTGATTGGATGTTGGAGTGGCAGTGCGACAAGGTTACGCCGAGCAGTCAAATAGCTCTTTGAAATGGAATGGAACGACGGCAGACTTTCCAAAACTGGAATTCAATCAATCAATAGGATATGGCTGTAATAGGCCTAAGGACTGTTAGTCGCTCATAAATAAATAAGTAGATCACTGATTCTTTATTTACTATGGATGCTGGCAACAGTCACATAGTCCAAAGTGAAGGTGATGTTTGACCAGTAATGGTCGAGGCGGGACGGAATTGGACGGGTCCAGCCCAGCACCCCCCCAGAACTACAAATGCTGGCTATTGTGTGTATCGCAACATGTTCTATGGCACGTCTCTACTGGGAATTGTAGTTTTAAAAGACGTTTTCGTATTTTCCACAATTAGAAGTTGCCAGTATTAAACTGCGTACACCCCTGGAGGTTTAGGGGATATCGAATTTCAAAACAGATAATTAATAAATGGGTGAAAATTGATTGTGTCCATAATGGGCAGCAGTATCTTCTTGATATTTTATATTTCTATCATGCCTTCTACTTTCCCCCTATTTTGTATGTAGGCTACTCTTAATATTTAAATGTTTTCATCAAATATAACTTATTCAACAACAAGTCCCTTTATATCAGCTGTGCACCGTTATCGTGTAAATACAGACCATCTACTAATTGGATCAAATATAAAAGTCAGCCGCATTAGTGTTGATACTGCAAGGAGACGTATTGTGTGAAAATAAATGGAAGATGTTGTTTAAAGGGGAAAGGAAACACCATTACAGCTTTCATATTCCGGTAGTTTATTCATTTTACAATGGATATTGATCGTAATATTTATTGTATATGATATTACTCGCCAAAAGAAAATTAATTATCCGCCGGCCGGGTGGGGAATTCCGGGACCAGGCCGCTGCCATTAGGGGAGTCCCAAATGGTGACGTCACTGTGTGGGTCCTCGCTCCGGGTATCCATACCGGAAGTCAACACAACGTAGCAGATATGGCAGCGATGGAGGAATTTTGTAATGAGATCGGCGTTTTGAACGATGAATTTGACTATTCGTCGGGAGATGACATTGATGTGGAAGCATCTACAGTTACCAGGCATCCCATGGCCTATGCTTATGAACCGATTCGGTCAAATACTAGAGTGGCATACGATCCGGAATCCGCCGAAACATTACCTTGGTTTTATCCACATGTACCAGTGGTCAGTTGACATATATTTTGTATTATTTTCCAACACCTCATACATCTTGGCAATACCATCCATTGAACACCTAGTCCAGCAATACTAGCCTTTTTAGGGCTGTTTTCGACAGATGAGCGTGTGTATGCCAGTTTAATTAGTTGAGCTAGAGAACACCCCCAATTCTCCATTGTACGTCATAATAATAGCTACCATTTAGTTTGGACGCGATTGCGTTAATTAATAAGGTCACACTGTGTCAGTAAATACATGTGTGAGCTAGTAATCTGGTAGTGCTGCAATATTTACCTCTCTCTCGGCAGCTGAAGCAACTCGTTTGGTGGCTCGAACTTCACGTTTGTTGACACTGTCATTGTCTTACGCGGCCGACGTGCTGGGACGGTCGGTGTTCCCGACTGCATACGTTGAGAAATCGAATATTGTGGGAACAGATCCTGGCTTCAAATCCGATGTTTTGTATTGAACCAGGCATCCAGACTCATCAAACCTCATTTTGTGGACATAATCGTCATTTTTAAAGTGTTCGCTGCACACACGTGCGTACTGATTCAGCGGCGGATCGGACCGTTTCATGGAAATAACCCATGCTTTGAGCAGCTTCTCAGTCCTTTAGTGGCAGCCTATGGAAATGTACTTCTTCCTTCTTCGTATAAAATCCATTTGTGCAGCCTGGGGCAATACAATACGCTCCTGACGACGACCGTTTTCTTTTGTTGTAAACTACTGGTGCATTGCACGCCATGTTGTTTGTTATTGAGCTTTGACCCAGGAAGCCGTACCCACACAGTGACGTCACTGGGAAAGTCCCGGAGCTATGGAAGCGCCCATGGTCATTAGGCACGTATTTCAAAAAATTAATTTGCGTATCTCGATCGTTTACATTGGAAATAGACTAGATAAATACATTTCCTAATGGGAATATTGTCGCATGGAAAGCAGTTTGAAAAGTGTTTCCATTTCCCTTTAATTGCTGATATATTTATGATCCACGTCACATATTCAGTTTCGGTGGCATTTCTTCCAGTTTGCCCAGAAGTCCTATAAATATATATCTACGGCAGATGTATAATATTTAATGCAGCCGAACCGTGTTCGTGTACAATGCCGTTATGTGATGACTTCCAAAGAGAAAAGCAAGAACACTCGGAATAATATATATTTTTTTTTTAATGTTTTCCGATTTCCTATCGCATAAACACCATATCCCGATGTGCATTGCGGCTAAAACATCTATGATTATGGGTGTAGTTCGATGTTTTAGCCTATCAAAACCTCTCCACAAATAAATGTGTCTCTCAGAATCGAAAGAGAAAAACCTATGGGGAAAAACACGAAAGCATTGTACACAATTTAAACCAATTAATGTCGTATAATTAACAAGGATAAACTGATGTTTTTTAGTGGATGAGTACTGCAGATATCACTGTTAAATAATTTGATCATTGGTTTTATTATGAAAACGTTGAGACCGGAAATACTGTTTTCAACCCGTAACTTTACATGGAGGCTGCCGCATACCTCAAATCATCTTCGTAATATCTATCAAACTATAGATCCTACATATCGACTGGACGTGGACTCTAAAAGTACAATATACATTTCTCGCTAGCAATCTAAAAGCATTTTAATGGCCAAACTATCCTACAATTTTATTTGTGAATAAACGACCGTCTGTAACGTTTAAAATCAACGGGAGCACTAGAGGGCGAAAACTTTAAAACGTGATTATAGGTCGTATTAAGTGCTTGAACAATCGACCTATTTGGTCATATGAGTTGGAGGACTTGTTGAAATAAAGTGTTACACCCCCTGCATTACTCCAAAGTGCCCCTAGGGGTCCTTCTATCCATATTAGGGAAACACCTCTGTATTAACTGTCTGTTCTCTGTTTCTCAGGATCACAGAAGCTACTATCTTTTGTAACAATCCCTGTTGTTCTCCTGGCTGTCATTTCTCTCTCTGTCTTCCTGTGGATCAGGTGAGCAGATCTGATCATCTTAATCATTGTTTGTTAAATCATTAAAAGTCTGTTTGTCTGATGGCAAACATTTGATCTTCTTTTTCTTTATAAACTCTCCTAACCAGAAGAAAGAGGGCTTCTAGAGACTCGTCTGAGCCTGAAGAGAGAGCGGACACCAGGGAAGAGGTGAGAATAGATGCTTACGTAATTCATCTAGTACAAAATAAAACATATTACTCTCAATTTATAATGAGGAGTATTTCATGGTCTTTAAGTTCTTTTATAAAATGTATCCGACATAGAAGGACCTCTTGCTGCTCTTTTTACATCCTTCTATAAAAAGTTAATTTCTATTACAATCTCTTTGATTCTCCTCTTAGACGTGAGAACATTTCAAGTTCATCCAGAAGTTTTCCTATCTTTGATCCTTTTATCTTTTCTGTCATAAAGCATCATGTTGATGAAGCAGGGATGTTTTTCCATCATTACCACAGCTGCTGTTGCTTTGGCCTTCTCTGTCCTGGGTCCATTCCTCTGTAAATGAAATACTTATTAATATAAAAATGTGTAGCTGAAAGTGTTTTCATCCCTGCAGTGTGTACCTGATCAGCCGGAGCAGCAGGAGGACCTTCAGTATGCCAGCGTTCACTTCTCCAACAACCGGGCAGACCCTCTTTACTCCAACATGAGAGCAGCTCATCCCCTCAGACACACGGAGCAACAGGAAGTCCCGGAGTACGCCGCCATCAAGTTCAGCAGTGCTGCCCCGAGGTGAGCAGATCCTCACAGGAACATTGTTCACATATCATTTAATTCCTTGTGCTTTATTATTACCACTAAGAAATACATGTTTTATTTCTCAGGACCAGAGGTCAGGACCCTGGAGAGGATCCAGCTGCATTGTACAGCACGGTCAACAAATCCAGATAAACACAGCAGGCGTTGCTTTTGAAGGATGATACTTCTGTTTCTTTACTATCACATCTCTATTTACACAGGGTGATGTGGATTATTAAAATACATGTCTCAGGGTGGACCTCTCGAAGAATGAGGCGATGAGTTTTCAGCCTAGTTTTTAGCCTAATCTGAATGGCTCAAATGTAAAGATTTTGTTAAAGGGGACCTATCATGCAAAATGCACTTTTGTACATCTTTTATACATGAATATGTGTAAGTGTCAGAAAACACAACCCTCTCTATTTTCCTCCGTACCCAAATCTCTAAAAAAGGGGCTGCAACGGATCTGATACAGATTGATCCAGATTTGAACACTGTCCTGACGTCAGGACGGTGGCGCTACGGCTATTGGTCAACTCTCCACCTATCAGGGGAATGAGAGGTTGGGCCACCGCCGGCCATTGCTGCTCGAAAGCGCTGGAGACGCTGTAGTACATATGCCAGGCCTGTAAGTGGCGCTGTAGTCTGACACAAAAGCAGCGAAGAAGACTTCCCCTTGCATGGTTGCCATGGTTGCCCTTCTGTGCCCCAAGGCAAGCGTTTCCGCCTCCTGCTTTAAAACAAATGAATAATGACTCTATGGCCCTTTCTCATTTCTCTAACTCCCCTCCTCGACTCCCCTCCTCGACTCCTATCCTCGAGACTTAGTCCCGCCCACAGGAGATGCGAGCCGAGGAGCCGAGGAGGGGAGCCGAGGAGAGAGGAGGGGAAGCAGCAGGCGGTTAGAGAAATGAGAACTCCTCTCCTCTGAGAGGTCATTTTAAAGAGACGTCCATTAATGATGACAGGAGGCACAGCAGCCCTCTGTCTGATGGACAGATGTGTTCATGACCACTTATATATTTACTTTGATTCATTCACAGTGCGGTATAATGAGACAATAACAGGCTACAGATGCGGACACACACACACACACACACATACACACATATATATATGTATATATAAATGTATATACATATATATACAATTTCAGAATCAAACAGAGCACTCTCATAATAACGTAACACTATCAGAGACTGGATATATCCCCCCCCCCCTCTCTGGTCGCTACAATGAGGGAAATAAATTACGGGCCAAAAGTTTTATTTACAAGTATTAAAAGTAAGCAGAGGACACCAAACCAACTGAGACCTGTCTGTCCGCTGCATCTACGCACACACTGTCTTTTATGAATATGTGTCCCCGGTGTTCCAGGGAACTCACCAAGTGTCAGAAAACACAACCCTCTCTATTTTACTCCGTACCCAAATCTCTAAAAAAGGGGCTGCAACGGATCTGATACAGATTGATCCAGATTTGAACACTGTCCTGACGTCAGGACGGTGGCGCTACGGCTATTGGTCAACTCTCCACCTATCAGGGGAATGAGAGGTTGGGCCACGGCCGGCCATTGCTGCTCGAAAGCGCTGGAGACGCTGTAGTACATATGCCAGGCCTGTAAGTGGCGCTGTAGTCTGCCACAAAAGCAGCGAAGAAGACTTCCCCTTGCATGGTTGCCATGGTTGCCCTTCTGTGCCCCGAGGCAAGCGTTTCCGCCTCCTGCTTTAAAACAAATGAATAATGACTCTATATAATCACATGTAAGGGATAATGTGCAGCGACGCGGTCATTATGGGGAAAAGAACACCGACAGGCTGATCAGGAGCCCGACGCGAAGCGGTGGGATCTAGATCGGCGTGAAGCTGCACATTATCCCCTTATTACACGGCCACATTCTCAACAAAGTAACGATATGACTCCCAATATTAATTGAAATGCTTTTTTAAAAAAAATGATTTTATTGATTTAAAAAATAGTTGAATGTATTGATTTAAATTGACATGCATCCGCTAAGAAAAATAGTCCGTTGTTACTGTTTGAACTAACGTAGCAACGGCAGGAACTGCTTCGATAGTGTTTTTGAGGAGCTTTTTGATTACAGATTTGAAACTATCGCTGCTTGCTTTAAAAGTAGCACAATTCATGATGTCAAACCTTGGAAGGTATCTAGATATCCCTGCCCTAATGCCAAAGTAACTGGCAACTGAATATGTGTCGCCGTTTGATGTCTATGTCTGGACCGCTGTGTAAAAAGGAGGGTTTCTGCCCCGTTACTTCTCTTCTTACTTCTATAAGAATAAAACACGGAGGACAGAGATCTCTTATTGTCCCCCTCTTCTCCCCGCTGCAGCCTAGCAGCTGATCTCAAAGCATGCTCCCCTCTCCTGCAGGGGGGGCGTGGTCAGCTGCAGCTCACAGAATCAGCCCCCTGTAAAAACAGGGCTGGAAAGAGCAAATAGAGCGAAATGAGGCATGGCTAAAATGCAGGATCTTTTTGGTATTTTGAAAAAAAAACGATATTTATATACTTTATATAGGTATAGCCCTACAATATATTGTTCAAATATAGCATGATATGTCCCCTTTAAGTATTTCACAGCTTAATGTACTGAATTGTAAATATTTCTTGTGTAACATGATTTTTGCCGCAAAAATAATGAACAAATGTAAAGATGTTGCAACAAGGGATCTGATCCCTAACTGCTGGCTTGTTGGAAAATGTAGATATTACTAAAGAGGTATAATGTACTGATAACAAACCATTTCCATTGTTTTGTACATTTATCAACTTTATTCAAATAATATTTCTTTACAATGTTCTTCTTCTTGTCTACATTGAAATATCAACAACTACTTGTTTGTGTTATTTTTTATCCATTCCAAAATAAATGTTTTTGAAAAGCACATTGGGATATTGGAGAGGAACATGCGTTTGCTGATGTAGTTGCAGTTTCATTCTGCTGCCACTAGGTTTCAGTAAAGAGCCGTATTTCACTGATGGAAAACCATTACCAAGAGCCTGTACAGTACATTTATCTTTGGTGTGTGTACTAGGGATGGGAATTTGAAAGCAAATGTATATTCGAATATTCGACCACCCAAAAAACGGTTGACCGGTTAACCGAAATGTACATATCCTATAAAAAAAAAATTGGGTTAAAAAAAAAAAAAAAAAAAAATTGAATTTTTTTAAAAATAATTTTTGGAAATACATACATGTTCAAAGAAGTGTAGAAACCAAGTCGAATTTGTAAAATGTATTGAACTGGTGATCACAGTTTGACAGCTATAGGCCTACAGCTTTCATTTGTGGAGGTGATTCCCAATCAGGCCAGCTGTAGAGAAGACCCTCTCAGCTGGAACGGAGGTTGCGGGTATAGCAAGGTATAGTATGTATATATAAGTTTAATTTGGCATAGTTTGCACTCTACACCGCACTCACTAACCTGGTCGACATATTTCCACACATTACTCCTTTTTGGCGCCATGTCTGTTGTGTAGGACTCTTCTTAGAGTGTAAATAATTACCGGACTATGACTGGTAAAATATGTTGAATACCGGCAAAACTAAATCTCTCCAGTCAAAATGTCTATGTACTTTGCCGCCACACACGGTTGCCAAGCAGCGCTTATTGTTGTTTAGGCTGGCCACTCATGTGTCGCGAGTGTTGACAGGGGGCGGGGGAGCACGCTCATGAACTGTTAGCGCCGGAACCTCGCAACGGCTGCGGACCGCATTTGCGCCACATTTGGGCCTAAGATGAGGTTTGAGTCTGCGTGAACTACGTGTAGGGAGGGGCAGCAGCCATATCATTGGCTAGAACTAGCTATATCTGATGGATTTGGACATAAACACGAGTGAAGTATAACCGGACGCGAGAGAGAGATCAGCACCTGCAGCTCTGTGTGGTGGTTGTATTCTCCAGCCACCTCCCTTGTGTGTGTTTTCCCTTTCCTGTCTGTGTGGGCGTGGTGCCTGTCACTCCTGGCTCCCGGCTCAAATCTCCACCTGCTGCAATCAGTTGAGCACCCTCCTCTGCGACACACCTGTTTTCCATCAACCATTACAAATGGCATATCAGCAGAGGCTCCACAACCTGTCAGCGCCAGATCGTTGTTAAACCCCAGTGGTAAACTCTCAGCCTTCACAGCCTTCCTAGAAAAGGTTACGATTTCCGCTACACCTGAATATTATTATTACCTGTTCTTCTTGTGCTCCAGGACTACTCTCCAGTGGATTACTCTCCAGTGGATTACTCTCCAGTGGATTACTCTCCAGTGGATTACTCTCCAGTGGATTACTCTCCGTGGTTTACTCTCCAGTGGATATCCTCCAGTGGATTACTCTCCAGTGGATACTCTCCAGCCGGATTACTCTCCACGCTCCTTCTCCTCCAAATAAAAACCTTTGTAACCACACTGCCTGTGTCCTGCGTTTTGGGTCCTCTCAGATAACCATAACAGAACGATCTGGCCAGTATGGACCCAGCGGACACCGGCTACCAGGCCAAAACTACGGACGAACTCTGCCAAGCCCTGGCCAGTCAAGGCGCTCTCGTGGGGCATCAGGATACAGTTCTCCGTGAGGCAATGGAGACTCTCCGGAATCTCTCCGTTAATATGCAAAGGATCGGCACGCAGGTAGAACTGCTCACCTCACAGGCTTTTCCTCCGCAGCCCGCGGCACAGCCGACAGCCCCTCCCCCCCCTCCTGCCGCATTCCTCCATCAGCTACGAGAGGCTGTCATTCCCACACCTGAGCGATACGCTGGAGATTTGGGTATTTGTAGAGCCTTTTTGTTCCAGTGTACGTTAGTTTTTGAGCAGCAGCCTAGTACTTATCACACAGATGGGGCTAGGGTAGCCTATGTAATGAGTCTGTTGAGGGGGAGGGCTTTAGATTGGGCTACAGCTGTTAGGGAGAGCCAGCCACAAATTTGCTGGTCATACGATACTTTCATTTCCGAAATGAAAAAAGTTTTTGATCACCCGGTACGGGGGAGGGACGCTGCTAGGCGCCTTCTTTCTCTCCGGCAGGGCTCCCGTAGTGTAGCCGAATTTTCAGTCGAGTTTAGAACAGTGGCTTCCGACTCACGCTGGAATAACGAGCCACTACAGGATGCTTTTCTTCAGGGGCTGAACGAAGCAATTAAAGACGAGCTAGCGGCTAGGGATGATCCAGGTAGCTTGGATAATTTAATTGCCACAGCCATTAAGATTGATAATCGCCTCAGAGAGAGACGTAGGGATAGGACTAGCCGTCACTCCAATCCCAGCGACTTCTCACTTGATCCCCAAATTGGCACTGCCACTACCCCAATCCCCCGATCTTTCCCGACTCCTTACTCAGGCTCATCCCATGGAGATGAGCCCATGCAAGTGGGAAGGGCCCGCCTCTCACCATCTGAGCGTGCTAGAAGGATCCACGCTGGGGAATGTGTTTATTGCAGCCAAACCAGTCATCTCGTTTCCTCCTGTCCTAGTCTGCCAAAAAGGTCAGGCTCGTCAGTAGCTGTGGGGATTCTGGCGAGCCCTTCCTCCTCTCTCAACCCCCGACCCAGAACGCAGCTAGAAGCCATGCTTTGCTGCAACCAACAGTCCCTACCCCTGCTCGCCTTAGTGGACTCGGGGGCGGATGAGAATTTTTTGGACATTGACATTGCAGCTCAGGCAGGAATTTCCTGCGAAGTGTTAGATTCACCTCTTAGTGCTAATGCTCTAAATGGAAAATTCCTGGCCCAAGTCACTCACCGCACCAAGCCGGTAAACCTCATTCTGTCTGGAAACCATCGTGAGTTTATTCAGTTTCACCTAATTTCCTCACCTCAGGCCCCCATAGTGTTGGGCCATCCCTGGTTAAGAACACACAACCCCCAGATTGATTGGGTAACTGGCAAGATCATTAGTTGGAGTTCTTTTTGCTTATCCTCATGCCTGCAGTCTGCCCTACCGCCAGCAGAGGCCGCCTCGCCACCACTCAAGATCGAGCCGCCTGACCTGTCATCTGTTCCCACTGAATATCATCACCTAGGAGAGGTGTTCAGTAAACAGCGAGCTCTTTCTCTTCCTCCTCATCGACCCTACGACTGTCCCATTGACCTCCTTTCCGGGGCCCCTCTGCCTTCCTCACGTCTGTTCAACCTGTCTCGCCCTGAGAGAAAATCCATGGAGAATTACATCCATGACTCCCTGGCTGCCGGTGTCATTCGGCCATCCTCCTCCCCGGTCGGTGCTGGGTTTTTCTTCGTCTCCAAGAAGGACCGCTCACTGCGGCCCTGCATTGATTACAGGGGTCTCAATGCCATTACTGTAAAAAACAAATACCCACTACCCCTCATTAACTCCGCCTTTGAACCCCTCCAGGAAGCCACAATCTTTTCCAAACTGGACCTCCGCAATGCCTACCACCTCGTCAGAATCCGAGAAGGGGACGAGTGGAAGACGGCCTTTAACACACCACTCGGTCACTTCGAGTATCTGGTGATGCCTTTTGGACTGACGAATGCCCCTGCAGTCTTTCAGTCGATGGTGAACGATGTGCTACGTGACCTCCTCAACCGGTCAGTCTTTGTCTACCTGGATGACATCCTCATATTCTCTCGTAAAAAGGAGGAGCACATTATCCATGTCAGGCAGGTGCTGCAGAGACTCCTGGAGAACAGACTCTTTGTAAAGGCGGAGAAATGCGAATTCCATGTAAACACAGTCTCATTCCTGGGCTACATCGTTGAGGAAGGAAAGCTTAGATCCGACCCTGAGAAGATCCAAGCGGTGGCGGGGTGGCCCAAACCAACCTCAGTCAAACTGCTTCAACAGTTTCTTGGTTTCGCCAATTTCTATCGGCGCTTCATCAGGGACTACAGCAGAGTGGCGGGTCCTTTAACCAGACTCACTTCCCCCACAACTGGCTTTTCCTGGACCCCAGAGTGCGATGCAGCCTTTTCAGAGCTAAAGAGACTCTTCACCACTGCCCCTGTGCTCATCCACCCTGATCCCTCTCGCCAGTTCACTGTGGAGGTCGATGCCTCCAACACCGGGGTAGGAGCAGTTCTTTCCCAGCGCTCGGAACGAGACCAAAAATTGCATCCTTGTGCATTTTTCTCTCGCCGCCTCACCCCAGCTGAGAAGAACTATGACGTGGGTAACAGAGAGCTGCTGGCTGTCAAACTTGCCCTAGAGGAGTGGAGGCACTGGCTGGAGGGAGCTGAACTCCCTTTTATTGTATGGACGGACCACAAGAACCTGGCGTACATCCAATCTGCCAAGCGCCTTAACTCCCGTCAGGCTCGATGGGCCCTGTATTTCGGCCGCTTCTCATTTACCCTCACCTACCGTCCAGGGTCACGGAACCTCAAGCCTGACGCCCTCTCTCGCCAGTTCGCTTCCGATGGACCAGCTGCCAGTCCAGACACTATCCTGCCTGCCTCCTGCGTGGTGGGGGCTGTTACCTTGGAGATTGAGTCATTGGTCAGGGAGGCCCAGCGAACGCAGCCTAACCCAGGTAACTGCCCAGCTAATAGTCCTTTTTGTGCCTACCCCTGTTCGCTCCAAGGTCCTGCAGTGGGCACACGCCTCTCGTTTCTCATGTCATCCTGGTGCCCATCGCACACTGTTCATTCTTAAACAACGGTTCTGGTGGCCTTCCATGGCTCAAGACACCAGGGCCTTTGTTGCTGCCTGTACAGTGTGTGCCCGCGCCAAGTCCTCCCACCAGCCTCCCTCTGGCCTGCTTCGCCCACTGCCGGTACCTAGTCGCCCTTGGTCGCATGTGGCATTGGATTTGTTACTGGACTTCCACTTTCACAAGGAAATACCATCATCCTAACTATTGTGGACAGATTCTCAAAGATGGTACACTTTGTGGCTCTTTCCAAGCTTCCCACTGCCCGAGAGACTGCAGATCTTCTGGTCAACCATGTAGTTCGACTTCATGGGATCCCCACCGACATCGTCTCTGACCGGGGCCCCCAGTTCATTTCCCACGTTTGGAAGGCCTTCTGTCAGGCTCTGGGAGCATCGGTGAGCCTGTCATCTGGCTATCATCCTCAGACAAACGGGCAAACGGAACGGGCCAACCAGGATCTGGGGTCGGCTCTTCGTTGTGTGGCTTTCAGGAACCCTTCGTCATGGGGCCCACATCTGCCATGGATCGAGTATGCCCACAACTCCCTGCCAAGTGCAGCCACAGGTATTTCACCTTTTCATTGTGCCATGGGTTTCCAACCACCTCTGTTTCCAGCCCAGGAAGAGGAAGTTGCTGTTCCCTCCGTTCAGGCCCACCTTCGTCGCTGTCGTAAGGTGTGGAATGACACCCGAGCAGCCCTGCTCCGCTCCGCTGCCCGCAACCGCCTCATCGCAGACCGCCACAGGACCCCGGCCCCCAACTACTTACCAGGTCAGAGTGTTTGGCTTTCTTCCAAAGATCTCCCACTCAAGACAGAGTCAAAAAAACTTACTCCACGGTATGTCGGCCCCTTCATCATCGACTCCATTATTAATCCATCTGCAGTCAAACTCAAACTTCCCTCACACATGAAGGTTCATCCGACATTTCATGTCTCTCTATTGAAACCTGTAGCCAGCAGTCCTTTGTCTCCTCCAGTGAGTGTTCCCCCACCCCCCCGCATCATTAATAATCACCCAACCTACACCGTCAGGCGATTGTTGGACGTTCGTCGCCGTGGAAGGGGATTCCAATATCTGGTGGATTGGGAGGGCTATGGTCTAGAGGAGAGGTGTTGGGTTCCCCGGCGAGACATCGTGGGCGCATCTCTGATACGGGACTTCCACCGGGATAACCCTGGAAGACCTGGTAGACCTGGTAGACCGCCTGGAGGCGTCCCTTAAGGGGGGGGTACTGTGGTGGTTGTATTCTCCAGCCACCTCCCTTGTGTGTGTTTTCCCTTTCCTGTCTGTGTGGGCGTGGTGCCTGTCACTCCTGGCTCCCGGCTCAAATCTCCACCTGCTGCAATCAGTTGAGCACCCTCCTCTGCGACACACCTGTTTTCCATCAACCATTACAAATGGCATATCAGCAGAGGCTCCACAACCTGTCAGCGCCAGATCGTTGTTAAACCCCAGTGGTAAACTCTCAGCCTTCACAGCCTTCCTAGAAAAGGTTACGATTTCCGCTACACCTGAATATTATTATTACCTGTTCTTCTTGTGCTCCAGGACTACTCTCCAGTGGATTACTCTCCAGTGGATTACTCTCCAGTGGATACTCTCCGTGACTCTGCCGGTGATTACTCTCCAGTGGATTACTCTCCAGTGGATACTCTCCAGCCGGATTACTCTCCACGCTCCTTCTCCTCCAAATAAAAACCTTTGTAACCACACTGCCGTGTCCTGCGTTTGGGTCCTCTCAGATAACCATAACACTCTGCCCGCTGTGAGGGACCGGTAAGCGGTGCAAAACACACCTTTAGACGTCAACTAACACATTTAGCTATGGCACTGTCGTATTGAATTATTCAATTTGATAATGTGTAATCAACTTAGGCATCACTCCCAAAAAAAAATAAAAAAAAATTTTTATAAAAATATTCATAACTCATATTCGAATACATGAATAATTATTCGAATACCTGAATAATTTCGAATATTCGATTAATCGTTCCCATCCCTAGTGTGTACGGCCTTAATGTTCACACATTCTTATTCTGCCATATTTTTATGTAAATATAAAAGTTCCATTATCACCAATTAAAATAGTTCATTTCTTTGTTACTCTTTAAGTTCATACCCATCACAACTTGTTGCATTTGTCTATTTTGCTTTGTTGTTTACACCTGTGTTTATGACCCTAGTCTTTTGCTCTGTACTTCATGTGTTTACCTTTCTCTCGTTCTGTTCTGTTTTGGTTTGAGTTAATCAATAAAGGTTGAAATTGCCATAACTCTTGTCCACACTAATGCTAATGATAGCATTAGTATCACTAATCTGTCATTTCAAAATAGAATAATTGCCAGTGGCGACTGGTCATTAGGGGCAGGTACAGCCCCACCTAGTGTCAGCAGAAAGTATTAAAAATAATGATTACAAAAAAAAAATATATATATAAAATATATTTTAAGATCATGTTTAATCATCTGATTCGTCTGTACATTGCTGTTTTAGTCTGTGTTCTTCTAATTAGTGTCTACAGTGTGTGCCTATTGAGCTGTTTAGAGCCATGTGGGACAAAACCCGATCATGCCCCTCCCTCTCACTGTCTAAGTGAATGGTGACTGTAAAAACTACACTGCGCATGCTCAGAGTATTTTTCAATTTAATGTGTGTGGCAAAAAAATAATGACCATAGGGGCAATGAGCTACCATCCCCACCATACGTCATTTCACATCATTCAGAGCTGATTGGCTGTAAGTACGTGTGCCGCGAAAAGTGTGGTGTGTGAAGAGGAGACGAGAGACGCGTCCTAAAACCAGGAAGTAAGCTGCGCATGGGTTCCCTCGACAAAAAAGCAATGAGATTTCTCCATAGGATTTTAGAAAATAGCTCAAAATAAGATCTGTGGGAAACGTACCTGTTTAATCAGATTGGTCCGTTGAGATCATAGATCTCTTTTTCAAGGGAGACCTGCAGCATATAGGTTCCCAAGTGCCCATAGTATCAACGAGCATTTCATTTAGCCTAGCTTTAAAAACATGCAGAGGAATGAGATTGCTCAGTTTCAATTCTTGCTGAAGATTGTTCCAAGCAAGTCGAGCTGCGCACATAAAAGCTGTCTTACCTAAGACAATCCTTGCTCTTGGCACATCTAACAATACTACATCATGCGATCTCAGACAATAGCTGCTTGCAACTCTCTGTGTTATCAGAGAGCAGATATAATACGGGAGTTTACCCAACAAAGCTTTATAAATAAACGTGTACCAATGACTGAGCCTCTTTACAGTAAGTGATGGCAAACCTGCCTTGGCATACAGGGTACAGTGATGAATAAGTGCTTTACATTTAGTGACAAATCTCAGTGCGCTGTGATAGGCGGCATCTAACTTGTTCAGGCAATAGGGAGTTGCATTCATATAGACCAGATCACCATAGTCCAGCACAGGTCAAAAGGTCACAGTGACTAGCCTTTTCCTGGCTTCAAATGAGAAACAGGACTTGTTCCTGAAAAAGAAACCTAGTCTAACCCTCAGCTTTTTAAGCAGGTTATTGACATGAAGTTTAAAAGTAAGACAATCATCAAGCCAGATACCTAGGTATTTATAACAGGTAACCACTTCAAGTACTTGTCCTTGCATAGTAACAATATCTAAAACAGGCTCTGGTGTCTTTTTAGCTTTTGAAAATAGCATTACCTTGGTTTTATCAACATTTAAAAGAAGCTTAAGTTCAGCAAGCTGAGTCTGAATAATGTTAAAAACAGCCTGTAATTTAACACCAGCCTCCTTAATGGAGGGACCTGCACAGTACATCACGGTATCGTCCGCATAAAAATGTAAAGTAGCTTCATCCACATTTTCACCTAAACTGTTGATATATATGGAGAATAAAAGTGGACCTAAAACAGAACCTTGAGGAACACCATTAGCAATGTTTAACCACTCAGAAGACTGCCCATCAAAATGAACACATTGGGACCTTTCAGAGAGGTAGTTTACAAACCACCCCACTGCATGGCTGGATATGCCAGTACTGAGTAGCCTCTGCTTTAAAATGCGATGATCGACGGTATCAAACGCTTTGGAAAGGTCAATAAATAGAGCTGCACAACTCTGCTTATTATCTAAATAACTAGTAATGTCATTTACCACTTTCATTGTCGCAGTGATGGTGCTGTGTTGCTTTCTGAAGCCTGACTGATGTTTAGACAGGATATTATTTTTACATAAAAACTCCTTTACTTGTTCACTCACTAGGCGTTCGAGCACTTTCGCCAGAACTGACAATTTAGAGATTGGCCTATAGTTATTTAAAATAGTTGCATCCCCTCCTTTTAGTAAAGGCAAGACATAAGCTGACTTCCATACTTTTGGAATTGCATTTGTGCTGAGGGAGAGGTTAAAAAGAGTAGTGAGAGGAAGAGCAATAAAATCTGCAGCTATCTTTAAAAAGAAAGGTTCTACGCTGTCCGGGCCAGCCGGTTTCTTAGGATCTAACTTGGTTAAGGCTTCATGAACAACATTAACAGTAAAAGGAGTAACACTGAAAGGGGTTTCCAGACCACCACCATGACCTCTTGCCCCTTTTCCACTTCTATATTTAAGGCTAAAAATTCGAATTGCTTACTGATAGATTTGGAAACTAATGTGGATACACTGAACTTATTCTTAACATAAATGGCAACGCCACCACCTTTATTAGGCCGGTCGGAACGATACACATTATAACCATTTAAGGCAATGTCAGAGACCAAAATAGATTTATTTAGCCATGTTTCTGATAAAACAATGACGTCAGCGTCAGTCGAGCTTGCCCAAATGCGGACAAAATCTAGTTTACCTAACAGACTGCGCACATTCAAATGGATGAAACCCAACCCAGACCTAGCTTTAAGATCAGCAGGAGTAGCGATCTGACTACTACTACTGGGCGGACCAGGGTTAGGTTGTACATTTCCTGACAGTAATAGCAACAAAAAAAACAGGAATCTTTTCCTCTTAATCGACACACATACATTGTCATCTACTTTAGAAACACCGGAAAAGTCAGCGAGAGTGTGATTTGAGCTTAAGAAGCAGTCCTGAAGAACCATCTTCGCAGGAAAACAAAAAAGACAAACAGATTGTCTGTGACAAGGCATCCGGTAATTGTTTGTGCAACACATCCGAAACTTTGCAGGGGATGCCCACTGCGGGTGGCAGAACAGACCTGAATCCAGTAGACTCCCCAGAATGACTAGAGATCTTCTCATAGTCCAAAACAGTTAACAGGCACAGCAGAATCCCGATATGGGCCATTTTCCCAGACCAGCACACAGTATCCGCGATGTTCCTGGAGCAAATCAGCACAGCAGCAAAGGACAGGCGAAAGCAGCAGCGTGGAAGCGCTCCGGTCCCTCCGTGGTATCCCCGGGGTGAAAGCAGGCCTCTGCAACAGCAGAACCAGGACAGGTGGAAAGCAGGCCCCAGCCGTGGTAAAATCCTCCTCCGCACAGCAGCACACACCCGGTGGAAGCAGGCCAAGCCCGAAGCGTGGATCCACTCCGTCTCTCCGCGACGACTCCGGGGTAAAAACCTCTCCAGTACAGCCGTACTCTACAGGTGGGAGCAGGCCTCCATAGATTGCAGATCGCAGCAACAGGTGGAGTCGCTCCGTCTCTTCGCGACGAGCAGGCCTCCGTAGATCGCAGATCGCAGGCAGCAACAGGTGGAGCCGCTCCGTCTCTTCGCGACCTCAGCACAACCGTACTCGACAGGTGGGAGTAGGCCTCCGCAGATCGCAGACAACTAAAACTACTACTTGTATAAGCAGGGATGGCTAAATGTTTGTAAGCAGGAGAGCTAGATGCTAACAGATGCCAAATGCTAACAGGTAGTGGGAGCCTGTAAAAATTGCGACTGCCTCACGCGAGTGCACAAATAAATCATTTGTCATAAATCTATGGGTTAGATTTATGACAGACTTTTGAAACTACAAGAAGATAAGGAGGACTTTTACAAAAAAGTAATAGAGATTTTTGTCCAGAAGGATAGGCAAATGGACTTCATCTTCAAGTCAAGGTAAGACCACCATTTTATTGAAAATGGTGGTCTTACTAAGAGAGAACAATTCAATATTTAAATGATAAAATTACATTTTTGGGGTATCCTTTTGTTGAACTGTCTGTTTAAAATTAATTGAAGCATCAGACAAAAAAAGCTTTTGAAAATAATATTATATTTTGATTTAGGTCAAAATATAATATTTGTAAACCTGAAGAGTCAGAGCCTCAGCAGCCATGAACCTCACTGCAGAAGCTTATATATAGACATCTAAGTTTGTTGTGCCCCACCACGTTTGTACATATAAAAACGCCACTGATAATTGCACGTGTTCGCTTGAAATAAAAACACTGGAAACAATATAAAACAAAACAAGCTGCAGTGATGAAAGTGCACAGTTTGTGAGGATACATCAGAAGGTATAAAGAACACAGTAAAGGGAGACTCTCACACTGAGAGAGAGAAGTGTGTGAGTGAGAGCAGTGTGTGAGTGAGTGAGAGCAGTGTGTGAGTGAGTGAAGTGTGTGAGTTAGTGAAGTGTGTGAGTGAGAGAAGTGTGTGAGTGAGTGTGTGACCACAGCACAGCAGCAGTCCTGCTCTTCAGAAATACTGATAGCTAACCTTCAGCTCGTGCTGCTTGTTGTAGTTTGGTTTGAGTTTGGCTTGAATGAATATTATAAAATGTAAAACCAAAGCTATACCTCAATGAACAAACGTTGAGATGTGACTTTCTGTACACATTATGAAACTGTCCAGGCAGCTTCATAATAATATCAAGTGATGTTAATTTGCATTAGTAGTTTGTGTAATTTGCATTGTTGATTTTTATTCACAGAACATGGTTTTAGATCTTGAAGTTTGGCTGCTTTTATAATAAAGGAAGACATTAGGATGTGTCTTCTCTTGTCAGTGAGGAGAGGTGCTCTGTTTACCACAAACTGGTCTCTTTCTGCGAAACAACAAACCATGTAAAGCAATAATGTGAAGAGGAAGGAAGTGGTGTTTTAAACCCCCTGCTTTCTGTCTCCTTTCTACCATCAAGCCCACAGAGGGACGGTAAGGTTAGTGAGAACTCCCTTTCTTTTAATGATGAAGGGTTTTCTTGTGGACATCAATCTTCTTCTTTATTGTATTGTCACTGAAGCCGCACGGAGACGAGAGGAGCAGCTATGAGTTTAACAGCGAGTGGATTTGTTGTCTTCCTTCTCTCTATGCCAGGTAATGTAAATCCACATTTTCAATGTAATAATTGTAGCTTTTCTAAACACTCTGACACTTTACAAAAACATCCCATACAAGCATACAGCAAACATACATAGGCCTACATTAGTGAAAAAACAAGATGCAATGGAATTAATTTGGAGAAAAAACAAAGAGACAACAGAAAGAAGTCAGATTGGCAGAGTTATGACGTTGTGGATGGGAGTTTTATTGGAACTCTAAAGAGGTGTGATGATGATAGGGTGGTTGACTGTTTGATACGGCTGGGGAGGGCGTTCCAGAGGGAGGGTGCAGCAACAGAGAAGGCATGGTGGTCCCAGGTTATGGAGGGTTTATTGGTGAGCAGGAGGTTTTTGAAGCTGATCCGGGACTGGACTTGGGAGCCAATGCAGTTGGATCAGGGTGGGGGTGGTTTTTTCAGTGGATTTAGTGCGGGTGATGATCCGGGCTTTAGAGTTCAGTTTGAATTTGATTTGAAGTTTATTGATGAGTTAGGTGGGAATGCCTGAGAGGATGGCATTACAGTAGTCGACCCGGGATGTGACGAATGCGTGAACCAGGACTTCAGTGTTTGATTGAGAAAGGGATGGGCGGAGTCTGGAGATATTTCGTATGTGGAAGAAAAGCAGTCCGGGTGATGTTATTTATGTGAGGTGCAAATGAGAGGGAGCTGTCCAGGATGACACCAAGGCTCTTAACTTGGCTGGAGAAGGGAACGGAGAAATCCTCAATGATGAGGTTGGAGGCAGGGGAGGTTGGAGCTTTGGAGAGGTTGGCTTTGGTGCCAACGAGCAGGGCTTTGGTTTAGCTGCCATTGAGTTTCCGGAAGTTCCTGCTCATCCAGCTCCTGATGTCCAGAAGGCAGTTGGTGAGAGAGGTGGGGGGGGAGGGCAATGTTGGGTTTGGTGGAAATGTAGACTTGTGTATCATCGGCGTAGCAATGAAACTAGTTAGATTCAAGATGAGGAACTTTGTAGACAATGATTACTGCATTTTAGGGATTTTAGGGATCGTGAAGCTTATATTCCTCCAAATCATATTGGTAGTATGATCCAGCATGTCTCATTAACTGATTCTTAACTTAGTCATTAATTGTGATTGATGTTCTTTGTTACAGTTGTACAAGGTCAGCGTGGCTGGGGAGTGACTTACTCTTCTACTGAGATCTGTGCAGTGAAAGGATTAACAGTGGAAATAAGCTGCACCTACACGTACCCACCCACATGGAAACACCATGTTATCACAGTTGAGAAAACATTCTGGTTCACTAAACAGAAAGGTGGTGAACCTGTAGATCTGACCACAGACTCAGAGTATGCAGGTCGTGTAGAGGATCACTGTGCAAACAACATCTGCACTCTGAGAATCAAAGACCTGACAGAGAGCGACTCAGCTGAGTACAAGTTCAGGTTTGAAACCAACCATGAGGATGGAAGATATAGTGGTTCAGCTGGAGTCACTTTGTCTGTGCCAGGTAAAAAATAAATTCATGTTTTTATTACTTTTTATAAAGAATATTGTCTAGATATAAATATGTTAATTGGCATTTATGCTGTGAGTTTGGTCTAATACACTATTCCTGTTACTTCCTCACAAATCCAGATCTCCAGGTGCAGGTGCGCAGATTGTATGATACCGGGGCAGAGCTGAAGTGTCAGAGCAGTTGTCCTATCCCTGGTTATCCTTCTTACATCTGGTACAAGAACGGAAAGAAAATCCAGACAGGAATATCTTCTTCAGTATACTATGGTTTTTCAGACAGCTATTCCTGTGCAATAGACGGGCTTTTGAATCGTTCTCCTTCGGTTTGTAAGTTCACTCCAGCGGAAACAATTACAATGAAATTACAATATAATTTTTAATCTGAATTATTCTTAATGCTAATGTGAAATAGCAGTATTATGTATTGAAACAAAACACTTCACTACTACTGTGTGCACGGTTTGTGTTTATTGATTATTGTTACATTAAATGATGCTGTTTTTGAAATCGCTCTGAATTGTATTGAACAGTTTGTAACAGAAGGTGTGTAGTGTTACCATTTTCCATGGTATAATGTAAAATAGAGTTTCTAGTATTCTTGAAGATATATTCATTTTAAAAGATGTATTCATGAATCAACAGCCGGGCGATCTTTATGTATTAAGTCATAAATCTGACAAATATAATACAACCCCAGAGGCAGGATAAAATCATATTGAACTGGCCGTTAACATTTGCAAACAATTGGTGATAGAAAAGATGTAAGACTATCTGGACAGACTCAGCTAACATAACCAGCATATAAAGAGAAGAATGTGTAGAGTTGTTAAAAATACAACAATTTCAAAGACTTGTTATTGGATACAGTAACTGTGATAAAAAAAGATAACGATAGTCTAAAGGAAAAAAAGAGAAATAATTATTTAAATAGTTAACTGTTTATGATAACGTATTCTAATCCACCCTAATAACAAACATGTTCTCCTCCAGATGCTCCAAAGCTCCCCTCTGTGTCAGTGAGTCCCTCTGCTGAGATAGAGGAGGGCAGTTCAGTGACTCTGACCTGTAGCAGTGATGCTAACCCAGCAGCTAACTACACCTGGTACAAGAAGGATGGAAGTCCAGCCTGTCCTCGTCCTAATGAGAAACCCCAGTTTGTCTTCAGCTTCATCCAGTCCTCTGACTCTGGAGAGTATTATTGTACAGCTGAGAACAAGCTTGGGAGGAGTATGTCTGGAAATGTCTTTATTACTGTGAAATGTGAGTAAAACCGGTATGTATGTAAGGGATAATGTGCAGCGACTTGGTCATTATGGGGAAAAGAACACCCGACAGGCTGATCAGGGAACCTGACACGCATCATGATCAGCCTGAAGGGTGTTCTTTTCGCCATAATGACCAAGTCGCTGCACATTATCCCGCTTATTACACGGCCAGATAGTAAACAAACTATCGACTCGACTCCCAATATTAATTGAAATTATTTTATTAACTTAAATATTATCGTATTTCTTCAACTAAGAAAAAAAACTCTGCACCAACGGCTGGAACTGCGACAACAACAACTTTACGGCACCACTGTCCAAGTGTGTTTACAGTTTAAGTCCTTGAACAGTGCAGAGCCCATACCGTGTTCCTGTTAGTGTTTACTTCCTGTCTGACTTCTTCTGGTGATTTATCTGACGTCCAGCGCTCCGTCTTTTAACCTCTTTTCCTGTCTCTTTCTTGATCCTCCTTAGCAACGGTCATTATAGTCCTTGACAATGGTCTGTACTACTGGATTAACAACGTGTCACATGTTCTGAATTTACCAATCAGAATCGATTATTCAACTAATCCGTGTAATAAATTGAGATAACAAGCCAAAAACTGTCTAGTTTCTGCATGGGAAGATTTTACCAATCACTAATTACATCAGTTGAACTTGATTCTGACGTCCAATCTTCACAGTCAATTGTCTGAAACAATCAACACCTGTGGATTAACAAAGGAGGCCTAACCAGGCCACGATGAGCTGGTGGACAGGCTGCCGCACCACATCTGGCACTGCATGCAGGTGCTCTGTTATATGTTGAATGCTTTCCTTCCCCTCAGGATGCAAAGCCATTACCCCCTCTCTGGTCAAGGATTAGGGACTGTCTTATAAGACAAAAATGCTTTTACTTTATTTGGGAATGACTTATTCTGTGCCTGCTGTAAAAGCATATGCTATGCTGATGTGCTTTGCGGCTTTACTAGGAAGGCTGGAGCTTTGCTGCCTTTTATGTGTAGAATGTGCTGACAGGGAACTGTGTACATGGGCTGGCAATCAAATGTCAACATTTATTGTATTTGTTTTATGTTTTTAGTGTCATATACCATTACACCTTTGAAATCTTGATATCTTGCTCGATGACGAACAGAGTTTCTAAAGAAGTTGAATAACATTCTATAGTAACCTCAATGGCCTCAGTTGTTCCTTCTGCTAGTCCATGCCCAAATACAGACCTGGAAACAAATATTAAACAAGTTGTTTCTCTTTTGACTTCCAGACTCTCCAAAGCTCCCCTCTGTGTCAGTGAGTCCCTCTGTTGAGATAGAGGAGGGCAGTTCAGTGACTCTGACTTGTAGCAGTGATGCTAACCCAGCAGCTAACTACACCTGGTACAAGACAGATCAAAATGCACACCTTTCTTCTGTCAATGAAGGACCACGTCTTGTCCTCAGCTCTATCAATTCCTCCGACTCCGGACAGTATTACTGTACAGCTGAGAACTCGCTGGGGAGGACATCTAAAAACATCTCCATTGATGTGAAATGTGAGTGGAACATTGTTTTAAAGCTTAAATCTGTCCAGACTTTTCTGGAGAAGATTTCACTGATCTTTACTACTTTCTTCAGCTCTATAGCTTCTCATTCACAGTCTGCTGTAATTCTCTGAGTAGCTTCAGGTGATTTTAAGATACTAAGCAATGTTTTTGTATTTTTTAAAAGGACATTTCTTGAAAATCATTTCCCAAAAATGTATTGATTAATCAAAAATGCAACATCTGAGAAAGCCATGTAAATATTTAAAATGTGAATGACACGGGTCTCTCTGAATCTCCAGATGCTCCAAAGCTCCCCTCTGTGTCAGTGAGTCCCTCTGCTGAGATAGAGGAGGGCAGTTCAGTGACTCTGACCTGTAGCAGTGATGCTAACCCAGCAGCTAACTACACCTGGTACAAGGAGAATGAAGACTCTCCAAAAGCTTCAGGACAGATCTTCACCATCACTGACTTCAGAGCTGAACACAGTGGGAGTTATTCCTGTGGAGCCCAGAACAAGTTAGGACGTAGTAACTCCACCTTACATCTGAGTGTTGGAACAGGTAAGTTCTCCACATTCACCAGACCTGATTCACTTTGTAATATGAAACAACCCAAGCATATTCAAAATGTCAGTGTTCAGGGAGGAACCTCCATGGTGTCAGAGGTGGATCACACTGACAATGTGATTTATCAATCTATAGTTAGAAGTATCACATATGTGTTCATGTTTCTAGGGAGTTCAACAATGATAGTGAATATCATCAGGACGACTCTGGGGGTCTTGATTCTGATTCTTGCGCTTCCCCTGTGTCTGTGGATGAGGTACAACAATAGAAATACATGAGTTCCCTGACCATTTACACCTTTTAGTTTTACTTTTATATGTTAAATGTTGTATTTGTTCTTCACAATCCAGGAAGAAGAACACTCGTACACGCTCCACCACTGGAGCACATGAACCTGAAGAGATAGAGGTGAGAGAGAGCGGCTTTATTGACAATTCTTCCACTATGTCACTGATATAAATCCCCCCATAAATGCTTTGAAAGTCAAACAAGTTTTAAGTGGAATTGAAATGGCATCAACTTTTCCACTTTAAAATATAATACATTTTTCTTAAAAATATATACAGTTTCATGATTAGGATCCTCACTTTGTCTTCTCTCTCTTCATCAGTTGGACTCTGATCCTGAGTATGAGAACGACTCACACACTGCAGCACAGACAGAAGACACAGAGGAGCAGGAAGACATGGTGTGAAGTCCAGTCAGGTTAGAGCCTCCTGCATCAGATCAAACAGGCCCACTCCACATTTAGAGTCACAGTTCCAGCTGTAACTTTACACAAAGTCTCTGTGATTTTCTTCAGACGCTCACCTGATGGAAACAAAGAAGAAGGACATCTAAAAATCGCTGTGTACGAAGTTTTCATTTTCAGTTTTCAGAAGCAGCAGCAGGAAGGAGTCAGCAGCTTTTACCACAACCAAGCAAGGTTTTTGTATTTATTTGTATTTCTTTGTTTATTCGTCTGTTTATTTATTTGTTGTTTTATGTTTTTTGTTTATTTTTCAATAACAAAATGTATTTCTTTAAGGAAAAAAAAGAGATATATATGTTAATAATTTAGTTTTTGGGAGAAGGGTGGGATTAAATAAGTGTGAACTTCTTCCCACCCCTTTTTCTGATGTGCAATTAAGAAGATTATTTTTATATATATATAATTTAGAATCAGTAATATTTTTTTATATCAATTTGTCTTGCTTAATTTTGTATTGTATAATAATTCTCATGTTACATTTTGTATTATTGTTTTACACGTTCGAAATAAATCAAATCAAATGTAAGGTAGGTTTAGAAGAATGTGAAGTGAATCATGTCGAGGTGTCAAACATGATGTAATGTTAAGACCAGCTGATGGTCATGTGCTCTAACGTGCTGTTTTAACTATACATGCTTATATGTTATATGTAGAGTTGTTGATATTACAAAAGTCTAGGACGAGTCTTACGCAAATTGTTGCTTTTAAATTCAATATAATAAATCATTTTTAAATATCCTGATCAGTGTCTTGGTTTATAGCTGTCCTGGCTGAGAGCGACCTCAAAGCATCACATTTTACTCCATGTTCAGTTTAGATTTGTTCACACTGAAATGAAAAATAAGCTCACTATTAGAAAACTTTGCTAGATGTTAAATTGTCCAAGTGTTATTGTGTAAGAGTCAAATCAACAGCCAGCTTCTACAACAAGGGGAGGACAAAGCTCGTGTTCAGAAATCTTATGATTTCCGTTTTTTCTGATTCGTTTTCCTTTCGTATATTATTTTTTCCAACATAAATCCGACCTTCATCCCCACATTAATTCATCCCTTCATTCCTTTCTCCCTCTCCCTAATCTGGTTCATACTTGTCTCTCATTCAGGGGCTCATTTTCAGAGCAGGCAGAAACACACCTGAGAGAAAACCCCTAAAATGAGTCTCGCTCTGCCTGGACTTCAAGACGTCCTCAGCCTAACAGACAACATCCCTTTTGTGTCTTTACCGTTTTACCTTACATTCCTCAGTGCTTAATGTACAAAACTGCCTGAACAAATCTCTAACTGACCATACATTGTGACCAGGGGCCTCATTTATAAAGGGATATACGCTCAAAAAAATGGCGTACGCCAGTTTCTACGCAATGTTTTGCGATTTTATAAATCCTAACTGACGGGAAAAGTGCGGTCCTCCACGCAAACTCTAACCCATGCGTACGCACTAAGCACACAAAACGAGAGAGAGACGAGAGAAACTGCGACACCGTTGGCAGAAGGAGAATGGAGAGAAATATGTTGGAAATAATACCATAAACACAATGTTACCTCTCATTTATCATATATGAAGAATTCATTTTCAAACATTGATTAAACAAACGCCTGTTTGCGACTCCTCAGGGCACACAAAAAACATAACTTGGAGAAATAAATAAATACGGATATGTTATTGAAAACCACCCTCGAATATGTTGGTGTAATGTTATGAAATGTTTTCTCATAAATGATGCGGTAAGGCAGGAGGACAGAATATACGTCTAAACTGACGCCGTTTTGCATTTCTATAGGTTGTAGATACGAGCTATGGTTTATATACATCATGTTTAATCGTGTTTTATGCCGTTTGCAAGACTTGATAAGTCGCTCGTAAAACACAGGAGGTATGGAAACTAAGAACCACCATATTGTTGGTAAATTGTACAGCTAAATATAACACAACACATTAGTTGTATTTCCTTTAACTGGTGATATAGAGTTGCTGCAGTGGAGACGCTCGCGCACAAGCTGATCGACAGCTGGGACACAAACCACCAAATACAAAAACATAATCTCAGATCCAGTCGTCATGACTCCACTCCGGAGGGATTCCCCGATTATTTTCTTACAGTCTCTCATCAAGGAGGTGTCTCCTGTCCCCGGTACAAACACACTGCCTGAGGAAGACTATGTGTATTGTTTTTTGTCATGAACCTTTTTCGGACCACTTATTATTTATTTGGTGACGATCCGACCTCCATGCTGCTACTCTGGTTCAAACTGCATCCACCAAACAATATGATTTATCTCACGACCTCCCCAAAATAACCAAAATCTGACACGGTGTGAGACTGTCTTTTTTAGCTGTTCTGTCGTCACTTCCCTGCGATCTTCTTCATGCAGTCAGTCAAAAATGAATGAATGGGCGTTTCTTTGACTATTTATAAGGCAAATCTGGCGTTACGTGAAGCCCGCAAAAGCTGCACCGCATTTCGAGTCGATTGTGATTTATAAAGGGAAACCGGCGTAGGAAGTGCTGTACGCACTTTCCTCGCCGGTGCGCAATGTTTGTGAATCGGAAAATGTCGGAACATTTCTGTACCTATTTTTGGATTTCTACTACTGAGCAACCTTCCCACGTGACTCCTACGCACGGTGTTAGAAATTAGGCCCCTGGTACTTGATAGTGAAAGGTCCATTGGTAAAAGCTTGTGCAACACCTTGATATGAGTCGTTATAAGCAAAATGCAACCTATTTACTTGCACTATTTTTCTGTGTATCTGTTTTATTGTGTTGCCACTGTTGGAGGAGCCTGTGACCTGAGGAGGGGAGGGGGGTGGGTAGGACACGTTTGATTCCTGTTTTGGTTAGTGTGCCGTCGATGGGATTCATTCCATTTCAAAGTGCTGTTTGACGCTTGCGTAAACTTCGCGCAATGCCACTCCAACATCCAATCACAGAGCTTGAGGACTAATCACGGGGTTTGTGAAGCAAAGCCCATGGTGTAGTCCCAAACCGATAGCTGAGGATTCTGGGCAGTGCCGTCCTAAACTCCGAAAAAACATTTGGAGTTTGAAAAATACAAAAGCATTGCACACAATTTAAACCAATCAATGTTGTGTAATTAACAAGGATAATCTGGTGTGTTTGAGTTGATGAGTAGTGCAGATATCACTGTAAAATCAATCGACAGTAAGGAGAATACTTCCTTCCGGGTGTAAAATCCTCCGTTATCCAATGGGAATGGACGCTCACATTGCCTTTAAATGTCGCCGACATGGACCGATGCGGTGCTTCCCTGAGCGTCAAATACCGCCACCGATGGGAATACATTGCAATCTCAGTTGAAAGCTCTTTGCGTCCGTTTTTGAAGCTGAAGGAGACTCGACGCGTCACAACTGCACGCCATAGAACCCTGACCAAGCGTCGATCCTGGACGTGTTGCTATTTTACATCCTTTACAAAAGTTCATTTCTATCACAATCTCTTTGGATTCTCCTCTTAGACATGAGTACATTTCAAGCACATCCAGAGGTTGTCCTTTAATCTTTTCTCTCATACAGCATCATGTTTATGAAGCAGGGATATTTTTCAATAATTACCACAGCTGCTGTTGCTTTGGCCTTTTCTGTCCTGGCTGCCATCTTTTTAAATGAAATACCTATTAATGTAAAAATGTGTAGCTGAAAGTGTTTTCCTCCCTGCAGTGTGTACCTGATCAGCCGGAGCAGCAGGAGGACCTTCAGTATGCCAGCGTTCACTTCTCCAACAACCGGGCAGATCCTCTTTACTCCAACATGAGAGCAGCTCAGCCCCTCAGACACACGGAGCAACAGGAAGTCCCGGAGTACGCTGCCGTCAAGTTCAGCAGTGCTGCCCCGAGGTGAGCAGATCCTCACAGGAACATTGTTCACATATCATTTTCCCTTTGCATTATTATTACCACTAAAAACTCATCATTTATTTTTCAGGACCAGAGGTCAGGACTCTGGAGAGGATCCAGCTGCATTGTACAGCACGGTCAACACATCCAGATAAACACAGCAGGCGTTGCATTTATGATCTAAAATGTCTGTGATTCTTTTACAGTAAAATGTTTAATAACCAGGTTAACTTGGATTTTGTTTTTAAATAGATACAAGATGTGCTTCACCAAGATTATACATTCAACAGTCTTTATCTTATTGTATGTTTTACTTTGACTGGGTCAGCAGCATTGAACATTGATAATAGAAAGATGGCGCCGCGGACCGGCGCCAGTGTGCATCGAGACCGGGTGACGACACTACCTATTGACGCAGCAACCACTGTAAGTTATATTCTTGTTTAATTTGACTTCTCTGTTTCATTTATTCTACTCTGTATAATTGTTCTGTAGTTACTGTAGCTAAAACGGCGCTTTTGAGAGATTTTAAATCTCAGATCTGCTCAAAGGGAACCTGTCACACAGGTCTCAGTGGGGTACTCAAGCCTGCATTACAATATAGGCAGGGACACTCTGCTGTCGCCCATCAGCTGTAGAGAGTTAACTAATTAGAGGGGCGTGGCCCCACAGCTGTGAGAACTCAGCAATCAGGCGTCCATTTTAGGTAGCTCTTTCCTGGAGCGTCAGCGACAGACATTGGAGTCCTGCGGGAGTCCCGAGGGTGGCAAAGAGGAGGCAAATCCTCCTCTGACTGAGCTAATTACCGCTGGTGTTTTATTTTTATTTTATTTAGTTTTCGAGCCCCTCATGCTATAATCATGTGTATTTTCTCCATTCCTGTTCACGTGTCTTCTCGCAATCATCGCTGGCCCCGTGTATCTCCTAATCGCTATAACCGGCCTGCTCTCGTCTACCCCACATGCTCCACTGAGATCCAACATCTAGTTTCAGGCGGCCTGTGGAACTGCCAGTCAGCTGTTCCTAAGGCTGACTTCATCTCTGGCTACGCTTCCCTGCAGTCTCTGGATTTCCTTGCTCTCACTGAGACCTGGATTACTCCATTCAACACATCCACCCCAGCAGCTCTTTCCACAGCATATTCCTTCTCCCATACACCCAGACCCACTGGCAGAGGAGGTGGCACTGGTCTCCTGCTCTCTCCCAAATGGAGCTTTTCCCTCATCAAGCTTCCTAACTTCACTCCTTCCACCTTTGAATTCCATGCCGTCACAGTAACCCATCCTATACAATTAACCATTGTTGTTCTCTACCGTCCACCAGGCGCCTTGGGAGACTTCTTGGAGGAATTAGATAATCTCCTCTCACACATCCCTGAAATTGGCCATCCCGCTGTACTTCTCGGAGACTTCAACCTCCAGTCAGGGAAGATAGACGAACTAACATCTCTGTTAACCGCCTTTGCTTTCTCACTGTCTCCATCCCCACCTACTCATAAAGCTGGCAATGTCCTTGATCTCATATTCTCAAGGAACTGCACTACTTCTAACCTCTCTGTAAACCCGCTCCACACATCCGATCACTTCTTCATTTCATTCTCTCTACCCCTTTCCAAACATAACAAACTAATCTCTTCTCATCCTGCACCTGTCCGCCGTAACCTTCGTTCCCTCTCCCCCTCTACCTTTGCCTCATCGGTGCTCTCAGCCCTCCCTTCCTCCGACTCGTTCCAACTCCTGCCTCCAAACTCTGCTGCAGAAACTCTCCTCTGTACTCTCTCATCCTCTCTGGACTCTCTCTGTCCTCTCACATCTCGGCAGGCTCGTCAGTCCCCTCCTGCTCCCTGGCTAAATGACGCACTGCGTGCTAATAGAACCGTCCTTAGGGCAGCAGAGCGGGAAACGGTGGAAATCCAAACACTGTGACGACCTCCTAACCTATCAGGCTCTCCTCTCCTCTTTCTCTGCTTCCATCTCTCAGGCAAAAAGCACTTTCTTTCAAGATAAGATCCAATCTTCCTATTCCAATCCCAAAAAAATATTTTCCATCTTCTCCTCCCTCCTGGACCCCCCCAAAGCCCCTCCCCCCTCCTCACTTCTGTCAAGTGACTTTGTTAACCACAAAAAAAGGTTGATGATATTCGCTCTTCTTTTACTCACCGCTGGGTCACCAGACCCTCCTTTCACCCACACACTGACCTCCTTTTCCCCTCTCTCTCCAAGTGAGGTTCTTACCCTCATTACCTCTGCACGCCCTACCACCTGTCCTCTGGACCCTATCCCTTCAAACCTCCTTCAGACTATCGCTCCTGATATTCTACCGTTTCTCACCCATTTCATCAACACTTCTCTAACTTCTGGTCACTTTCCAAATAGTCTTAAGGAGGCAAGAGTAAACCCTCTCCTAAAGAAACCCACTCTCAACCCGTCTGATGTTATAAACTACAGGCCTGTCTCTCTCCTCCCGTTCCTGTCTAAAACACTTGAACGCGCTGTCTTTAAACAACTCTCCTGCTATCTCCATCAGAACAACCTTCTGGATCCGAACCAGTCTGGTTTCAAGGCAGGTCACTCCACAGAAACTGCTCTCATTGCTGTCACTGAGGAACTGCACACTGCCAAAGCAGCATCCCTCTCCACTGTCATCATCCTGTTGGACCTGTCTGCTGCATTCGACACGGTGAACCATCAGATCCTCCTTCGCACTCTCCAAGAACTTGGAGTTTCAGGCTCTGCACTTTCCCTCCTCACCTCATACCTCAAAGACCGTACCTACAGGGTAACTTGGAGAGGGTCCGAGTCCGACCCTTGTCAATTAACTACAGGGGTCCCTCAGGGCTCTGTTCTTGGTCCCCTCCTCTTCTCCCTGTACACAAACTCGCTCGGATCAGTCATTAGCCCGCATGGTTTTTCATACCACTGCTACGCTGACGACACCCAATGAATTCTGTCCTTTCCCCGCTCAGAGACCCAGGTTGTCGCACGCATCTCTGCTTGTCTAGATGACATCTCTCAGTGGATGTCTGCTCATCACCTCAAGCTCAACCTTGACAAGACTGAACTGCTTTTCCTTCCGGGAAAAGATTGTCCCACTCTTGACCTGACGATCAACATCGGCACCTCTGTTGTTTCCCCGACTCAAATTGCAAGGAATCTGGGTGTGACCCTAGATAACAACCTGTCCTTCACTGCAAACATCGCTGCTACAACCCGTTGCTGCAGATACACGCTTTACAACATCAGGAAGATACGTCCCCAGCTGACCCAGAAAGCCACGCAGGTTCTGGTCCAGGCTCTCGTCACCTCACGCCTAGACTACTGCAACTCCCTCCTGGCTAGTCTACCCGCATGTGCCATCCGACCTCTGCAGCTCATCCAGAATGCAGCGGCTCGTCTGGTCTTCAACCTTCCTAAATTTTCCCACACCACTCCGCTCCCTTCACTGGCTTCTGGTAACTGCTAGAATCCACTTCAAGACAATGGTACTTGCGTATCATGCTGCGAATGGATCTGGCCCTTCCTACATCCAGGACATGGTTAAACTGTACACCCCAGCGCGTGCACTACGCTCTGCATCAGCCAAACGACTCGCTGCACCCTCGCTGCGAAGGGGACCCAAGTTCCCATCAGCAAAAACATGTGGGTTTGCTATCCTGGCTCCAAAATGGTGGAATGAGCTCCCCATTGACATCAGGACAGCAGAAAGCTTACATACCTTCTGGCGCAGACTGAAAACTCATCTCTTTCGACTCCACTTCGAGTGATAGAATTACTAACAATGAACTGCTAACAGAGCACTTCTATACTAATTAAGGACTGGCTTATCTATAGCCAGTTGAGTAGCACTTGAAATGTTTGGCTCTATGAAACCTGATGTACTTATATGATTCTGTTTTCTTCAAGTTTGTGTCTTCCTGGTCGATTGTACTTATTGTAAGTGGCTTCGGATAAAAGCGTCAGCCAAATGCAATGTAATGTAATGTAATGGATGGCTGCTTCGATGTTCTGGTGCGCTCTGTTTTGTCTTGTGCGTTAATTCAGTGTTTATATACTGTACACCGAACGCTTTCACCAGGGAAGAGCTCCTAAACATTAGAGAAACAACTTCAGCGGATTACTTTTCCACTTTTCTGTGTTCTTCCGTGGAATTACTGGACATTCTCGTAAAAGGTACCCTCACCTGCATTCGAGCACTCAAACGCCACAGGAGAGGGAAACGGGACGGGACACTCGTGCGCTTCCGGAGCCGCGGACTATGCACGTCGCTACCCGGAATATTTCTCTCCACAACGTGGGTTCTATAAGCAATAAACTGGACGAGCTTCAGCTACTGGTTAGTAGAAACAGAGACTTTTCTTCATCTTGTGTTTTGTGCTTCACTGAGACCTGGCTGTGTGGATCGATTCCGGACTTGGCGCTGCAGCCTGGAGGCTTCCAGCTGTTCAGAGTGGATCGTGACACTGAGCTCTCTGGCAAATCAAAAGGTGGAGGAATATGTTTTTACACAAACATTGGCTGGTGCAACGATGTGACAGTGATTCTGCAGCACTGTTCTCCCACTCTGGAAACTCTTTTCTTCAACTGCGGCCAGTGCCCCCCTAACACTGACCTCTGACCCCCCTGTGGCCCCCCTAACAATGACATTTTTTTTTTTTTTTAAATGTATATTTTCTGGTACTCGGTTTGCCAAAAAACGCAGGATTTTGTTGCTGTAATGTGAGATTGTGCAGACACCCTTATGTAAAGTAGAGATCTAACTGTTCATTGCCTTTATTTTTATATAAATATAGTGTTAGTGCAAACATTGCACTATAACTTAAGCTGAAGCTAACAGTAATAACTATAAGATCTATCTGAAATAAATAAGTGTACTGAAACAAATACCAATAACTGTATTGCATTGTTTTCTTATGCGCAATTACTTCATACTGTCTAGTTCTCTTTTTCGTCCTGCATTTATTGTGCCCCCCTCAGAAAATAACTGGCCCCCCAGTGGCCCCCCCAGTCAAATTGGTCTAGAACCGCCACTGATTACTGCATACAGGCAAACACTCAAGCTGTGTAAGCCTGTAGTGAAGACATTCAGGCAGTGGAGCAGTAAAGCTATGGAGGAACTTCAGGCGTGTTTGGACTCTACTGACTGGGACATGTTTAGGACTGCAACGCAAAGTCTGGATGAATGTGCAGAGTAGTGCTGGGGGGAAACGATTATTTTGAAAACGATTAATCGGGCGATTATTTTATCGATTAGTCGACTAATCTAACGATTATTTTTCTGTTGTTCGATTCATAAAAAAACGTAATGTATCTCAAATAAATACCAAAAAATTCTTAATAAGTTTTTTTTTATTGCATAGCAAAATAAGAAATGTAGAATAAATGTATACAAAATAAAAAGGCCAGCCAGTTTACTCTTACAGTCCAACAAAAAATCTCTTCTGTACAAAATTACAAAAGATAAAAAATGTAGTGCAAAAACAAACACTGTGCCGTGCACAGTACAGACATTCCTGAGTGTTTAACACAATATAACAGTCCCAACACAGAACCTGATGCACAATGATACTGACTCTGTTAACTTCTATTCTGGCAGCTTACATGCTAATGAAGAGTGTGCAATTACTGCATTATAAGTACTGGCCACTTTCCTCCTTCTCTCCTCCCTCACAACTCTACTCCTCCTACTTTGAATTACTGTGGATGAATGTGAGCATGTCCACGTGCTCTTTGGTGAGGCTTGCTCTTTTTTTGCTCACAATGTTCCCTGCTGCTGAGAACAGACGTTCAGAAGGTGTGGATGTTGCAGGGGCAGCTAGATAAGATCTCGCCACAACAGCCAGGGAGGGGAACTTTGTTTCATTTTCTTTCCACCATTGGAGTGGGTTTTTGTCCTTTGGAATGGCTTTCCCCCCAAAGTACAGAAGCACCTCATTCCTGACAGCATCTTCCCTCTGGTCGTTGGCTGCTTTTATAATAAAGGAAGACATTAGGATGTGTCTTCTCTTGTCAGTGAGGAGAGGTGCTCTGTTTACCACAAACTGGTCTCTCTCTGCAGAACAACAAACCATGTAAAGCAATAATGTGAAGAGGAAGGAAGTGGTGTTTTAAACCCCCTGCTTTCTGTCTCCTTTCTACCTTCAAGCCCACAGAGGGGCGTTAAGGTTCGTGAGAACTCCCTTTCTTTTAATGTATAGAAGGTTTTACTTGTGTACATCAATCTTCTTATTTATTTTATTGTCACTGAAGCCGCACGGAGACGAGAGGAGCAGCTATGAGTTTAACAGCGAGTGGATTTGTTGTCGTCCTTCTCTCTATGCCAGGTAATGTACATCCACATATTTTTGGATCCACATTATATTTAGCTTTTCTAAACACTTTGACACTTTATTAAACATTCCATACAAGCATAGAGAAAAAATACACAGGCATATATTAGTAAAATAACAAGATGCAATTAAATTAATTTGGAGAAAATACAAAGAGACAACAGAAAGAAACGGAAATTAACCCAACAATCTACTTAATATTGAATTAAATAAACAAAACAAGTTTAACTCAAAAGGGTCAATGAAATAACTAATCATAAACAGAAATTAATCGAACAGTCCACTATAACAATGTTTAAAATGTGGTCATGTAGTGTAATGCACAGTGACACAAAGAGGCAATACAGACGATGCAGGCCAAGAGCAACACCCGCCAGGCAGCAGTGTAGCGGTGAAGCACAGACGTTGAGGCAAAACAGCCGTCTTTCTGTATTAGGCTTCCAGCGCAGGTGATGTTCCGATAATAATACTACATTCATATTATTCAGGAAGGATGAGACAAGCAAAAAGCGTACCTACCGATCAGGCTAAGTTAAGACACTCAGCAGGAGAGCTTCGTTCAACAGCAGCAGCAGACATGGGCTGCAGGATCCCTGCAAGGGTCTACAACCAGCAATACACATTTAGTATGTATGCTACTTGTCATGCTAAGCATACAACAAACGGCAGCCACCGCAAACTCACCGGTGCCATCGGAGAAAGCATGTAAACGGAACCCGGAAGTGGCCTTCGTGCCAAAGAGCAAGAGGGAGCAAGAGCGACACTGACCCCTCTTTAGAAAGGTTGCCCCGTGTTGATAGGGCTGAACAGTTTATCCTGCTACATTGAGATAACGACGAACAAGTACATTTAAATGTGCCAAAACAATCAGTGTTAAATATTAAACTGTACATTGTTTCCGGGTCCTGATTCAGTTTCTGATGTTTCACTGTCCTCTACTGGGGGATCTTAAGTGAGACACATTCAGGCTTCATCACTCAGAGAGCTCCCTCCACTGTCTGCTTTAAAGGGTCAGTTCACCCAA